>CAUZXS010006001.1:267500-346977 GCA_963585895.1 Sepioteuthis lessoniana
CGGAAGAGGCCAGCACTCTTCAAATCGGGTCAGTGGCATTTCCACCAGGACAATGCACCAGTCCACAACTCCATCCTTGTCACAGACTATTTCACCAAGATGGGCATCAAGACAGTTCCTCACCCTCCCTATAGTCCAGACCTTGCTCCCTGTGACTTTTGCTTATTCCCAAAGCTCAAAGAAAACCATAGAACTTGTCATTCTGAGACAATTGAGGAGATGAAAGAGGTTGTGACGAAGGTCACTGACACGTTCACAGAAGAGGACTTCCATGGGGCCTTCCAGAAGTTGTTGGAACGATACAAGTGCATTGCAGCCGGAGGATATTACTTCGAAAGGGACTAGAGTTTCCTGTGTGTACTATCAATACAAGTGCTCATACAAAAAAAGTCTGGAAACTTTTTGAACACCCCTCGTATATATATATATATATATATATATATATATATATATATATATATATATACACATACACATACATATTTTTTTAAATTTATTCATGAGTCTCCATCAAATTGCACTATATATATATATATATATATATATATATATATATATATATATATATATATATACACACTCATGAAAACTGCCTCCAAAAGCTATCGGAAGAACCCAACAAACACAAATGCCCGAAAACTAGAAAAGGCACAATATCAATTAGCAGGAATATATCTAAAAGAACAGACAGAATACATACAAAATCAGATAGATAAGATTAGAGACTCGGTGGAAGATAGACAATCCAGGATAGCCTGGCAAACAATAAACGAAGTAAGTAGAAGGAAGAGCACAGCCAAAGCAAAATTGAAAGCTGCAAGCCAACAAGAAAGAGTAAAACTGTGGGAACAGCATTTCAAAAATCTACTAGGAAACCCACCAAAAGTAACGAATGAACCGATCACCAGAATTATCAGTAAGCAATTAGACGTTAAACTAGGTCTGTTCACCAAAGAAGAACTCGACTTTGTTCTTAAAAAAATTAAAAATAGGACAGCTGCAGGGCTAGACGAGATCCTCCCAGAAGTATGGAAGACCAGACAATTCGACGACATACTGCTCTGACAATGCAACACAGTCTACAATCAAAATAGGATAGCAAAATGGACGAAGGGATGCATCCTTCCTTTCCCTAAGTAGGGCGACCTCGGATTAGCCAAGAATTACCGAGGGATAACACTTACATCCATAGCAGCCAAAATCTACAATGCCCTACTACAAAAACACATAAAACCCAAAATAGACAACATCCTTAGGAAAAACCAAAATGGCTTCCGGAGAAATAGATCCATAACCTCGCAAATATTGACCATCCGCAGAATCCTTGAAAGCATTCGGGCAAAAAACTTACAGACGACATTACTATTTGTCGACTTTACCAAGGCCTTCGATTCCAGACACAGAGGGAAGATGGAACAAATCCTACTAGCATACGGCCTACCAAAAGAAACCGTAGCAGCAATAACGATTCTCTACAGAAACACCAAAGTGAAAGTTTGTTCACCAGACGGAGACACAGAATACTTCGACATTGTTGCAGGAGTACTACAAGGAGACATGCTAGTCCCATACCTCTTTATCATCTGTCTAGACTTAGTGCTTAGAACTTCGATCGACAAAATCAGAGAAAATGGCTTCGAACTGACAAAGAAAAGAAGCAGAAGGTATCCCGCATAAACAATTACCAACGCCAACTATGCTGATGACATAGCTTTACTGGCGAATACGCCTAACCAAGCCAAGACACTACTGCATAGTTTGGAACGAGCTGCCGCAGGCATTGGCCTCCATGTCAATGCACACAAAACTGAATATATGTGTTCCAACCAAACAGGCGACATTACCACACTAGACAGAGCCTCTCTGAAACTAGTAGACAAATTCACCTACCTAGGAAGTAGTGTCTCATCGACCGAAAAAGACATCGACACACCATTAACGAAAGCATGGACAGCTATTGATAGGCTCTCGATCATATGGAAATCAAGCCTGACCGATAAGATGAAGCGCAGTTTCTTCCAGGCAGTGGTTGCATCGATACTACTATATGGATGCACAACTTGGATGCTAACTAAACGGCTGAAGAAGAAACTAGACAGCAATTACACAGGAAAGTTGAGAGCAATATTGAACAAGTCCTGGCGACAACACCCCACAAGACACCAATTATACGGCCACTTGCCTCCCATGATTAAAACTATACAAGTTAGACGAACCAGACACGCAAGACACTGCTGGAGAAGCAAAGACGAACTCATCAGTGATGTACTCCTATGGACCCCCACATATGGCCAAGCAAAAGCAGGACAACCAGCTCGAACTTACATACAGCAGCTATGTGAGGATACGGGATGTAACCCTGAAGACCTGCCAAAAGCAATGAATGATAGGGAGAAGTGGCGAGAGAGGGTCAGGGATATCTGTGCTGGCGGCACGACATGATGATATACATACACACACACATGTATATACATATATTTTTAAATCTATTCATGAGTCTCCATCAAATTGCACTATATATATATATATGTTGTATTGTCATCTATATACATGCAGAATGAATCACGACACAACAATAAAGGACGAACGAAGACTTCTATAGAAAAATATATACCTCTCAATTTATTTGCAAGGGTTTGAAAAGGTTATTTAAGGTTTTACTGTGAGAGGACTGAACAGAAACTGCAATATTTTGACCCCACTCTTATGGCCATCAGCGTTGTGTCTATCTCGTTCTCCTGATGCTCAACCAGTGGCCCGGGCGCTCACTCTGCTGGCTTTCTCTACTACGTCTTATCAGCAACTTCTCTGGACCCCAACTCATCAGGGCCCCAAGGGCCCCCTCCACCAGGCTTCTCTACCACATCTTGTCTTCTAACTTGTCTAAACTCCAACTGTTTGATTTCTGTCTTGACTGAGTTATATAATAGTTCAACGCCCACTCAATCGCCCACTCGATCTTTGGAATGGCATGTTTGATCGTCATCAAGCGGAAATAACTGTCATGCAGTTCACAGGTCACTCTCTTCCGGTGCATCAGTCTATGAGTGTACCATGGGAATTTTAGCTTATCCCATTTTGTTCGCCAATTTCCACCCACAAGATTTCCTCTCATAACTGCCATTGGAATGTGTCACTTCCTTCCGGTGCATCACCTTGGAATGGCATTTTTGGCCGGGTTGAAGGTCAAAATACAACATATATACACACACACACACATGGCCACATACATATATATATATATATATATATATATATATATATATATATATATATATATATATACACACACACGCACACACACACAATCAAGTCTAAAAGCCAAAACTAATATTTCAGTGTTTTAATAAAAGGGTAGTTCTGAGGTGATAATTGAAACTTTGTACATTAGTTGTTAACTGGCACCAAAATAAATAATGCCCATGCTTCCTCCCTTGATAAAAAAAAAAAACATCTCAAATATATAGGCCCTTTGAAAACAATTCTGAGTTATTTGAATATCTAGTCAATTCATTTTCCATGATAGTTATTAAAAAATACCTCATTATAATTCAAATATTTTTCTGTTAAGTTTTCTAAATGCTTTTGTACAATTATTTGTATATTTCACCCTTACTTTTTTATTTTGTATTCATAATGAATGAATTCAGAGAAAAATTCTTTAAAAAGTATCCAAAGAAGTATTTTCTTTTTTGAAGAAATGAATTATATGAAAAATACAATTTGCAATTTGTTACATACTTTTTAAAAGTTGCAAGTGTTGATGCTAATCATAGTCAATATGTCAATATTACATTTTCAGACACATTTTAAAGTGTTCTTCAAGCTGAAACTATCGATGATGAGCACACCATAATTTCATGGTTCAAGTAAACCAACAAGTATCAAATGTTTACTAAATTTAACATCCTCAAATTTAATAAAAGATAAAAATGTATTTTTAATGAATATGAAACTCTGAATTAAATTATCTAATTAAAAAAGTATACTAAGTTAGAGATAGCCCAGCTCATAGAAAAATGGTAAAAAAAAAATATCTTAAGCAGATAAAAATTGTTAACACTACAGATGAAAATCTTTGATAAATCTTTTCTTTGAAGAAATGAGTGCATCAAACACTTTTCCACAAATGTTTTTACATATGAGAAATTCACAGAAATTAGATGCATAATCAGATAATCAGAAGCAGCAGTAAAGACAACATTTATTACATTTAAATATTATGTCTCAGCAAATCAACTTATCTCAACCAGAACAGGTCTAAAATGTTCAAAGAAGTTTTAAATTTATTTACCTTTACCTTAGGAAACAAAAGATGTCTCTAAAGAAATTAAAGTTTAGATATTTCTTATAAAAATTCCTTGATATGTACCTGTTGAACATTTTCTACATTCCTCATAGAACCATGTTAAGTCAATTAAGAAATTTGTTAAACCGAACTATACATCTCACTTTTACTTTCTTTTGTGGTGAAATGAAATAATAATAGAATAAAATAATTCTATTATGAATTGAGAAGTGTACTATGACTCAAAAAATCAATTGCTCCATATTTGAGAAACATATTTTAGACTTTTCTTGAAGTTTTTTAACAAATAATATTCTGAAAAAGTATTCATCTGCTCCTTTATACACTCAAAATCCATTTTCTTTTAGTAAGAAAGTAGAAACATGTTCTATTCAGTAAAATATGCCAAGTCTATAATGAGATATTAGAGAAAATACACCTGGAAAAGGGAAATCACCAAAAACTTTCCATATCAATAAAACAGACAGCAGAATGGCACAAATGAGGATAGGGAAAATACTAACAGCACAAATCAAGATTTACTATTCAAAGGTAACCTGCAGACTGTTCCACAAAGAACAGAAAAGATGCCACAAAGGAACAGGAGATCTACTATACATTGATGAATGCATCCTCAAGGACTGGAAAACAAGATGAAAAAAAGGAGCTATGGCATAAATTGACTACAAAATACGGTCCCACAATGCTGAATAATAGACTCTCTCAAAATGTACAAGATATCCCATGAAGTCATAAAGTTTGAGAAAACCACGAAAAACTGGAGAGTGAAACTGACAGCAGGAGGAAAAAGTTTAGCTGAGGTGAAAATCCAGAGAGGAATCTTCCAAGGAGATGTACAATCACCATTAATATTTGTAATAGTGATGATTCCACTGAATCACATACTTAGGAAATACACAGCCGAAAACAGACTTCATAAATAGCAAGAAAAGCATCAATCACCTATAGGACATGGTCGACATCAAACAGTTTACCAAAACTGAAAAAGAATTAGAATCCTTAAGGATATCCAGTGAGGATATCAGGATGGAATTTGGCAGAGAAAAATGTGCCATGCTAATAATGAAAAGTGGAACACAGCAAAGGAATAGAACTACCAAATTAAGAAAAAAAATCAAAACGCTTTGAGAAAAGGAAACTTATGAATATTTGGGAATTTGGAAGGAGACACCATCAAACAAGCAAAGATGAAAGAAACAAATTATAAAAGAATACCTCAAGAGAATGAGAAAACTACTCAAAACTAAACTAAATCTCATCAAATAGATAAACACCTGGGCTGTCCCTTTCATAAGATACTCGAGACTCTTTTTAAAATGGACGAGGGGAGAACTTCAACAAATAAACCACAGAACAAGAAAACTCATGATGATTCATAAGGTCTTACATTCCAAAGAAGACATAAACAGACTATATCTATCAAGAAAAGGAGGAGAAAGAGGATTTACTAACACTGAAGTTAACAAAGATACATCAATAAGATGTCTCCAAAATTACATTAAAAAAAAGAACAAAGAAAGTCTGATAACAGCAAACACAAATAACACAAGGATCAACAGAACAATAATAACTAGAAAACAAAAATGGGAAGAAAAACAAAAGTATGGACATTTTAAGTGATAAACAAGTGAAATCTCATACACAAGGAGACATGGATAGGGCTAAGAAAAGGACACCTTAAGAGAGAAACTGAATCTCTTCTATTAGCATCACAAAACAATGCCATACGGAGCAACTATGTTAAAGCAAAAGTAGATAAGACGCAACAAAATAGCAAATGTAGGTTATGTGGTGATAGAGACATAACAATCAATAAGATAATAAGCAAAGGTAATAAATTAGTGCAAAAAGAGTATAAGACAAGACACAAATGAGTGGGGAAGGTAATCCACTGGGAGTTGTGCAAAATACTGAAATTTGATCATACAAACAAGTAGTACAAGCTCAACCCAGAATCTGTCCTGGAGAACGAGATGTACAAACTTCTCTGGGATTTTGAGATACAAATAGATCTCATAATATTGACAAGACCCAGTAATAGTCAACAAAATAAAGATAATCAACCGAATAATAGACTTTGCCATCCTGGCAGATCACTGAGTGAAAAATTAAAAAAAGACAAAAACGGAAATAAGTAACTAGACCTTGCTAAAGGACTAAAGAAACTATGGAACATGAAGGTTGTTGAATCACGAAACACACTTGTCAATAGCTAGGCTAAAACCAAAGTCTTTAGCAAAGCTAGGACCAAAGTAAATCAGCCCTCAATGAAAGAGCTATTTATGGCACATTGGGAGATTCCAATGTGCACACATTGGTCAGTCCATTCCTTGGATTGTGATTGGCTAGAACATCCCAATGGATACGCTTGTTCATAAATACTAACCCTGTCCAGCTCAAGCTGTTAATCTTGTAAAAGGCTGGACCTATGGTAAGTGTTGTTGTTGTTATTATTATTACTATTGTTGCTGTTGTGTGTTGTTGCCTTCTACAGTTCTTTTGTTTATTCTACATCTCCCCTCCGCCCCCACGGGTAGGCCGCGTTGCGTGGGAGGTGTGTCTCTCTTTTATGCCTGGTTTGTTGTGTGGTAGTAACCTAGAGAGAGCTCGGGGAATCCTTGATGATCGAAGTCGTGGGGATATATGTGTGGTTTGTTGTTGGGGTCTGGTTGCTGTGTATGTGCTACTACAGGGAGACAATGGGGGATGCGTGACTGTAGCATTGGTTGACGGGATTGTTGGTCCTGGTGTCGCGCTTGGTATTGGGGTTGGTGCAGGCTTGAGCTTGCACTTTTTGAGGAAGCGGCGGTTCCTAAGTGTGATTCTTCTGGAGCCATCAACCCTGATTTTGTATTGACGCTCAGGTAGAGCGGAGATTATTTTTCCTGTGGTATTCCACCGGCGATTAAGTGGGTTTTGAATGGTCACTGTGTCACCGGCTTGTAATGGGCATAGGTTGTGAGTATGTCTGTTGTATCTTTCTACCAACTTAGCATTGCGTTTATGAAGAATTTCTTCGCGGCGTTGCGCTGCCGCTATCCATTCGGGATGTGGTTTGTAGAGGAATGGTTGCGAAGGGATGGAATCCCGAAGCCGGCGGTGAAGTAGTAGTTGTGCCGGTGATAGGCCAATACCTTGGATCGGGGTGTTTCTGTTCTGCAAGATGGCTCGAGCGGCTTTGTCATTGTCCAGGGAACCTTGAGCGTCTGTGTTTCCGTTGACTATCCTCTTTGCAGTTTTTACTGCTAGCTCTGCACGGCCATTGGACTGGGGATATGCGACCAAGGATCGTCTGTGCTTTACGCCCCATGTGTGAAGGAATCCCTGGAATGCAGTAGAGGTGAATGGTTGGCCACCATCTGTACTGATTTCCTCTGGAGTGCCATACGTTTGAAATAGTTGTCGACAGATGGACAATAATTTTGATGTTGTGGCATGGCCTGGTTTCAGGTGATATAATATGAGCCAGCCAGTCAATCTGTCTGTGCAGGCAAGGTACGTAATGTTCCCAACGTGGAATATGTCCATCACTATTTGTTGGAATGGCCATTCTGGAGATGGTGTCATGGTGATGGGTTCTCGTGGTTGACTAGGGGCGATGGGTGTACAAATCGAGCAATTCGCTCTAAAGTTTCGTATTGACGCATTCATTCCCGACCAATAAACAGAGTCATTAGCTCGAGCTTTCATTCCATCTACGCCTTGGTGGGCTGAGTGTAGGCAGTGCAATATTTTTTTTCTCAAGGGCATTGGTATGACAATTCTTCTGTCCATTAATACTAGCCCTCTGTCATTGCTAAGTCGGTGTCGCACCTCCCAGAAATCACGGATGTCAGGTTCTGTGAGGTTGCGTTTGGGTGAGAATCCCTGGTTAATCACGTTTATCAGGGTTGTATAGATTTTGTCATTTCGGCCTGATGCCCGAATGTGGTCAGGGGTTATAACAGTGGTGTTGTTATCAATGTTTACTGCTGCTTGAATGGCAGCTAATTCCATTGCAACATCTGTTGTTAGAGAGGTGGATATCTTTGGGGGATGGGTTTGTGGGATATATGCTAATGAGCAATTCCACTGTAGCAACTGGGTTGCGGGAAATGGCATCAGCATCCCTGTGCCACTTGCCTGGGCAATGTTGAATTGTGAAGTGATATCTTAGGCACTTCTCTTTAAGTCTGAAGAGGCGTGGGTTGTTTATTTTGCCAAGGTCCCTGTCACCAAATATTCCCGTAAGCGGTTGATGGTCGGTTACTACTATCACATTTGGGCAGCCTATGATGAATAGGCGGCATTTTTCCAATGACCAGGCGATAACAGCAGCTTCGCCCTCGATGGGTGCATATCGGCGCTCTGCGTCAGTGCAGAATCTGCTGCCGGCAAATACAATGTGCCACCCATCAGGACAACACACTGGGGCTTTCTCGGTGGGGCATGTGCAGTGCTTCTGTAACAGTAGGAAGCCCATTCCATCCTTGCTCCATTCAGGTGCCAAGCAGGTTGTTCTATTTATATCAAAAGTGGTAACTCCTTTTTTTACTAACCCCACTATAACTTGTTTAGATTGCTGAAATGCTTTTTCGAGACTTTCATTCCAAACGAAGTTGGAGTTTTTTTTTACAAGTTCTCAGAATGGTAGCATTATTGGGCTTAATGAGTATGCCCATGCTACTTGGTTGACAAGCCCGAACCAGGACCTTGCATCAGTAATGTTTTTAGGGCTTGGGAAGCTGGAAATTGCATTCAGCAAGTTGTTAGAAGGGGTCACTCCTGTTGGTGTTATTTGGAGGCCTCCGAATTGGACTACGTCTTGGCAGAACTGGAATTTATCTTTGTTGATGACTATGCCATTCATCTCGCATAGTGATAAGTAGTCTAGGGTATGGTAGAAGGCGTCTTTTATGGTCTTGTCATAAAGGAGGGTGTCATCAACTACTTTTATTTTGCGTGGGATGTCTTTGATTATCTCATCGTACCTTCATGTATAGGCGTCACCCGAAGCTACATACCCTTGGGGCATTCTGAGATACATAAAACGACCCCACTCTGTGATGAAGGTCGTGAGAGGTTGAGATTCTTCATCTAGAGGTATTGAATGATAGCCATCCACCACGTCAAGGACAGTTTTCTTTGTGTTTGGTGGTACTTGGAGTGAGAGTTGGAATGGAAAGCTTGTGTGGTGTGTCTCCCGCTTGCATTGGGAATTTAAATGTTGGTAGTCTACCGTTCTTCTTGGCTTCCCGTTTTTTTTAGCGGTGATTACCATGGTGCTACACTAATCTGTAGGGGTACCAATAGGTACGGGACTGATGATGCCTCTTTTGACATCTTCCCAAAGGGCTTCTTTTACTTGCTCTTTGTAGTGATATGGTACTGGAATCGGGTTGTGTCTAGCTTTGGGGGTTGAGCCTTCCTTTAGGTGAATGTGGGCTGGAGGGCCGGACATAGCTGGAAATTTCCCGCTGCTGTTGAATACCGTGTTGGCAAATCTTTCCAGCAGCCATTTCTTAAGTTTGTGCACGTTTTCGCTGGTTGGTGAGAATGGAGGAGTTCTAGGGTAGTTGGAATTTGTTTTTGTTTTTTGTTTTTCTGAGAGGTCTACTTCAGAAAGACGTGGTTTTGAATGTACAGCATCGCATCTTATAGGATCGATGAGCGAGGGTGGTGATATCATGGGCCTAGGAAAGCAAGGGGGCAGTATACCCACATCGATGCATGCATCTTTGCTGAAATATAGTATCTGTACATTTCTGCATATGTATAGTGCCTGCTTTGTGGTCTTTTCTCCAACTTTGAAAGCGACGGGTAGCCAGCCCTGGCATGTCAAGGAGAATCCTCCAACCGTGCGTACCTTCTTGCTTGAGGGGACCAAGTTTTTCTCTGATATTCCCATGTGTCTCAGGTGCTTTGTCCCGCCGAGGCATATTGTTGCACCACTGTCTGGGTAGATCCTTAGTTTGGTAGGACAAGAGGAGTGAATGTCCCTGGCCTGTCTTGGATCCGGACACGGAGAGAATGGGATAAGTGTTGCTTCCACTTCCTCGCGGCTGCTATTGTTGCCCGGTTTATAGGTGTTGGTTGCCGGGTCGAATATCATGTGGGCAACGAGAGCATCCATGACGGCTTCCTCGTCCTCTGAACTCCATATGGCTCCTTGTTTTACTCTGCCCTTTGATTGACAGACACCTTCAAAGTGATTCTGCTTACTACATGCTCTGCATGTTTGACCCCATGCAGGACACATTCGTGGTCGGTCGCCAGACCCAGTCTTACCATGCTGGAAACTACCGCAACCCCTACATGCGTTGCGTTGGGGCTGTATTTCCATCATGTTCCTTCTGCGGTTATTGGTGGCAGTTGGTCGGATCGTGTTTTGAGCCCGTTTTTGTCGGCGATATGCTGACACCTGAAGTCTCGCTATGTCTGAGATGCCGGACATTTTGTTTTGGTCCTGTAGTGCCAACAAGTCTGCTTGTAGATCTCTCAGAAAAACAAAAAACAAATTGTGACACCAATTGTGGTTAGCACACTTGGGACAATCCCCAAAGGAAAAGTGTCCCGGAGACATGAGGAGGCTGGTTGTCACTCAAACTTTAGTGGAAATCCATCAGCTAATACTGCTGTGAAAATCTCTTAAATAATTATAATAATAATAATAATGACAACAACAACAGGCTGATTCGTTATTCTATCAGTTTAATTAACTTAATGACATTTATCTTTTTAATTTTTTCCCTCTTACAGATGTACAAAGTTTAGGCAAAATTATTCTGAAAAAACTGCTTTAAAAGATTTTTTAAAATATTTAAATACTCTAATTCATAAAAATCAAAAAGCATATAATAAAATATTTTTCCTAATGAAATTATCAAAACTATATCAAATACTGAAAATAGAAAAGATAAGACATTTTTTTTCATCATAAGTGTCTGAGAAAAAGTCCCTCACATGATTCAAGACATTTTAACTTCTATCTCCCATACAAATTCTTAATCCTTGTAAGAATATAAGACTTTGGATTAATTGTCCAGAAAGATATTTTTATATAATTCTATTCTTTTTGCTCTTGTATTATTTTTTGGTATACTTTTTATTTTCAAGAAAATAACTAAAAGAATTGTAAACTTTCTGCAAAATTAGTCCCAAGGTCAAAATGAAGCTGAAAGAAAACACACACACACACACATATATATATATAACTGGAATAGACGAAAGAAACACAATGCAAAAATATCTACTAAACAACATCGATGAAAGTTTGGGTAATAGAAAAAAAAAAAAGGTCCAATAATTGAGTCTATCTAAAAATGAGATGAGTAAAGCATTCATATTTTGTGTGACTTAATTTTCATGATACTCTTGAAAAATGCATCAAACAAATTATATTTAAAACTGACAATTGCAAATCATAATATTTATAATGTAAGTAGAAAAATAGGAAGAAGAGATGACAAGTGAGGACAATTAAAATGAAGAAGATCTTAACATAAAAGCAAAAGAGTATTTTTTTTGTTTTTTAATTATCATTATTGTTTTTAAAAGATTTTTTTTTTAAATAGGTTATTAAGAAAATAAGCCATCAAATTTAAAAGATGTTAGAAATAAAATCATTGTTGTCTAATTTGTTATTAAAGTAACATTTGTGGAAAGAAAATATTGGTTTATAGGCTTATAAATGCAGCATTAACCAAGTAAAAATATTCCTTCATTCTACTAACATCACCAATCAAGTAAATGGCAACAAATATTTAATCAATTAATAAAACATTTTTATTATTCATTTGAAAGAAAAACAGATTTCAATAATTCTGAAATATGTTTATTGATTTAATTTTTATATTTCTGCAGCTGAGAATATTAACTTTTATTTTGTAAAAAAAATTAATTTCTACTGATTTTTGTTAAACTGAAAGACAAAGACCAAAATCTCAAATTGGAAAATTACTCACAACAAAATGAATTCATAAGAATTGGATCAAAGCATGTATTGAAAATAGAATTAGTAAAAGTTTGAGGATATTAACCACATGATCTCTTATTGTTGCTAACATTGTTTTTTTTTCTACTTGTTTCTTCAGGTAACCAAAAACATACCTTTCAAAGAATGGCATAATGCTTACACAATTTGAAACTATGTTCTAAAAAACGTTCAGATAAAGATATCTATAGTTAGCCTAATATCTTAATCATCAGAATGTCAAGATGGAGTCTTTGCAATATTTCTCAACCAAAAGTGGTGGAGACTTAGCAAATCTCTTTCTTTTACAAATGAAAAGAGACAGTACTTGATTACATGTTATCAAAAAAATGAAGAAACCCTGTCCTAACTGCATCCTTCTGTCAATGTGTTGAATGAAAAGACCTTAAGATACTAGTTTATGAAACAAAGTATAGTGGTATATGAATTTCTGCCTTTTCCAAGGATATAAGTCAATACTGAACACATACAACCTCAATAATGGCATTTTCTTAATGTTAATAAACATCCAAACATACTTTCAAGAGTATATCTATAACTAATGAAAGAGACAAGCAGAAAAACAAACCATGCTCAGCCAACAACAGAGACGTTTTTGGAAGAGTAGAACTTCACAGAAGAAAAAGTAAATGAATCAAAAAATTTGTTATAGTCCTCAATCAACTTATTTAAGTAGATCATTTAAAAGCTGAAAAGAAAAAATGGATAAGTATATTTCAAATGTTTACATTTGAAATGATTTCAGTAAGAACCTTGTCATACCTATTTCCTATATAAAATAAAAATAAAAACTTCAGCTCAAAATTTTAATGTGAATGTAAATATTGGCTTTCTTATTTCTTGACAAATAATTTGTTTCCACACTAAACTTAGAATAACTTTGATCAGCAGTATATATATATATATATAAAATGAATGGATATACTATATTACTGGTTCATTTTTCATTGCTTCTTTTACAGCAACTACAAAAAAAACTTCAGATGATGACTTAAGATCAAAACCAGTTGAGAAAAAATAAAAAGTAATGACACACAAATTTGTCTAATTACTTTTGTTCATCTTGTACGATTAAGTTGAAATGTTGTAAAAAAAAAATAAAAAAAAGTAACTATTTCCACAGAACGATAAATCATAGAAGATAAACATTAAAAAAATGATAAGACTGAATATTAAAATTCTGGCCTTAAATTAGACAGGATTATGAAAAAATATTTTAATTCAGAATTCAATTCAATGTTGTTATTATCAAAGTCAAATTCTCATTAAAATTAGAGAAACTTTCACAGGTCAGTAAAAATTAACGGCAAAAGTTTATATAATTAATTCAAACATTTTTTAAATCAAATTTGATTTCAGTTAAATTAATTTCTCAGGCATTTAGAAATTAAATGAACTGTTTGAAAATCTATCAGAGGGCATGAAATTTTTTTTTTTTTTCCCTTTTGTAAAAACAATCAACAATAATTTCCAAGTTACAAACAAAATTTGAAGAAAAACAACATCTAGAAATGGATAACATTTCCATTCCAAACATAAATTTCATTTTACCATTTTTTGTTTTTGGATCCTGTCAGTAGCTTTCCCAATTGTTCAATCATAAAACTTGATCTTGTCATCTAGTTAGTTAATTCAAAACAATGTTCATATTTTTAAGTTAATAGACTCTTTTCAGGAAAATACTGATAGAATATATTAACAAGATAAAAACAAAGCAAATATCTTGAGTTGTATCTGCATAGATTTGGTACTCCTACAGTGTAGTGTGAAATCATCCATGCATGCTCTTTTATTTATATATATATATATATATATATATATATATATATATATACACACACACACACTCTCGAAAGTTATAATTCTGCCCCCCACCCCCACATGGTTTCCATTGCTCGTGATGTCAAAAGCAAAAAAGATCCTGTTTGATTTAAATTTCATACACCTATCTATGCAAATACACATCAACCAAAACATCTGAGTGATGCTATATAAAAATGAAGACCATTATTATATATTTGTTTGCATATGTGTGGATGTTTATGTTTTTTTTCATTATCGTCATCACAAACCAGTTTGTTCTTAATTCTTCCTTCTAGAAGTTTCTTACTTTTTTTAAATGGCATTGGGTAAAAATTATAAGCAAAAATATTGTTTGTATAAATGGAATAAAACAATTACAAATAAAAAACTGGATAGTTTTTTGTTAATTTAAACCTGCTTTTTCAAGTCATTATACAAATTAGATATATGACTGTGATAAATGCCATTTGTTAGTACAAATAACAAATGCCCACTCATCATGGGTATTAATGGTTTAAGATAATGTAGACTGCTTTGAAGTTAGCATCCATGCAGAAACATGCATTGAAATTCAAATTTGTGTGGGTATATTTATCTATGTGTGTGTATGTATGTTCCCTAATAATCAAAAAATGAATATCATATTTCATTTTTGAACTTTTTCCTTTACATGCTGATATCAATTTGAATAGTGAAACTCATGCAATAAGATAGAAGTCTGCTTTGCTTTTCTATTCACCTGACATGATAAACCATATGTGTAGTTACCAGAAAGTCTCCAAAAGTCCAAGAAAATACAAGCCAGCCCTACAATATGTCTTCTTTTTTTTATTGTTGATTTTTCAGTCTAATAAAAATAGATGAATTAATTCTCTAAGTGACAAAAGATCAGTGAGAACTGAAAATGATGCCTATACAATGCAAACATTATAACCAGCAACCTGACTCAATGAAATATTTTATATAAACTTTAATAGATACTTTGACAACATATTGGGGCTTTTTTTTTTTTTTTCAATTCTAAGATTGCAGCCATTAATTACCTTT
This sequence comes from Sepioteuthis lessoniana, assembly GCA_963585895.1. Lineage (NCBI taxonomy): Eukaryota > Metazoa > Mollusca > Cephalopoda > Myopsida > Loliginidae > Sepioteuthis > Sepioteuthis lessoniana. The sequence continues at coordinate 282,632 of CAUZXS010006001.1, forward strand.
ATTCCATAAAATATCTGGACAAATGTGGTCTAGTCAGCATTGTTCTAAATAAAATGAGCAATTTCTCAATTTTTTGTTCAAATGCATGATGCATCTGGTCACAGCTACTCATGTTGTGATTCCCCAGTCACTGTCTACCTTCATTGTGGTGTTATCAGTAAATAGAATTTCCTACCATGAACTAAACCTATTTCTAATACTATTAATTTTTTGAGTCATTTAAAGATATAATCTGATTGCTAACAGTAGTAATAAATATTTCCTACTTTCTCTTAGCTGTATAATGACTGGTTTAATTATAAACAGAAAATAAATCAAAATATTCCTGCCCAAACCTGAAGTATTCAAAGTCTGCAGAAAAACAACCAGCTTCACTATAAAAATCTACAAAGACAATCTGGAGGAGTGGGCCTGGCCCAATGTGAAAGGGTTAAAGTGGATCACCCACTTTGATTGTTTCTTTCACTAGTATAACCTCTCGAGTTCCAGACAGCCAGATGCATCGACCTTGCTTTCCAGTTGACAACCATGAACTCAGCAGTCCAGCTGCTTTCAACTGCCCATTTTAGAAAAAGAAAGTTTTTTTTCATTTAGAGAACCAGCCAATGATACCCAGCATAACAAACTAACTGGCCCAATGCAACAATACCCATACTAACTGATAAGTCTAGTGCAGCAACACATAGCAACTCAAGCCATATTCCCTGGCCAACAAACTAATGGCACTCGTCTGCAAGTGCTGGGCACCACTTGAACTGATGACGAATCTACAGCTCAACCAACAGAGACCTTCAAAACCACTTGAATCAATTAAAGATATCAAATTTTCTGGCAACTTAGTTATACCCTAATATCTTGTTTTTTGTTATTCTTGCCTTTCCACTATCACTTCACTCATTTTTAAGAGTTTCAAGTGTTGGCGACCATAGATGACCCTGCAACACTTTTTAAGCTTTCATCATTAATCAAGCATCCAAATTATATGGATCATTTAAAAAAAAACAAAGACAATATTATCTGAGTAAATCATGAAATAAGATTCTTACTTAGCTTCTAAGCATAAATCAATAGAAGATAGAACTATCAGGAGCAGAAGAATATTGTCCCTAATTATGGTTCAGAATAGTAATGTTCTTTAATGAAAGATTTTAGTGAAAGAACTCTTTGGTTCTTTTAAAGAATGGAAACAGTGGAAAAAAAAAGGTCAAGAATCACAGCATAAGATATTCTACAGAACCTTTTTTTAGTTTTAGGACAATGTGTTATCCAAATAAAATAAGAAATTTCAGATTCTGTCCTCTAACACCAAAACAAATCAACAGATATAAGAACACAGAAAAATCACTTGACAGAAATGAAAGGTCACATTTCTAGCTGAATGTGTTATTGACTATAAGGCAGAATTTTCTGTTTATCTTGATATTTTTGTTTCCATTTCACAGACCCAAGTTGAGTGAGAAACAAAAGTCAGAGGAAAGGTCATCATATCAAACTGAAATGAAAATTCATGTGACACAGTAATCTGTATGGCATTTTGGTTATTAAGATTTTATAGGTTTTCTAAGTGAAGTTATTAACTCAGATATCTATTATAAAATAAGCAATAACTGTGTTGGTCTTTACTGGTTTTATTGCCATCATTGATATAAAATATCAAGTTAGCATAATATTCATCAACAGAGAAAGCAAACAGCAATAAAAATTTCAACTGTTCATTTAGCACCAATGCCCTTGACAAAGGCATGAAACAACTACTTCTTGCACTTCCCTGAATTACAAGATATCTAGATAAAAATGTCTTATCAATGTATGGCCATGGTGGTTGATGGAGAAGAGACAAAATGAGAATCGTCATTTTGGTAGATCATTCTACTAAAACTATCTTATTGCCCAAATAAAAGTAACAACAAAATCTATTATACCTATTGCCAACATGTAGAAATATTAAGAATTCCTTTATTCAAATTTTGTATAAAATGTTTAAATTTTGATATTTTTATTTAATGCCAGTGAAAAGTTTCAAGTTATAAAAGATAAATAGTGAAAAGAAAAAAGAAAGACTAGTGATATAGGAATACAAAGGGATTTGCTGAATCAAGTCATGTGATGTTATAGCTTTAGTCGATATTCTTCTTTGCATTTTCAGATTCAAATCAAATATAAAATCCTTCAACAGTTATCAATGTAGAATCTTTAAAACTATGCAGCCATGTCAGTAACTCTATGCTAATACAATTTGTCTGGTGTTACTGCAAGGGACAAAAGCACTGACAAATAACTTCTCTTGTTAAATGAATTTCATAAAGGCCAAATTCAACAAGTCACTCGTATAATTTTGTTACCAACCCTATCATTCATAGATATTTATCAAGCTCAACATCATTTGTTACAAGGTAACTTAGTGAGGATCTCACTCACTACTAATGATTAGCTAAATTTGTTTCCTAACCATGACATAACCATAAACGGACTAATAATGACATTTAGAAGCAAAGTTCATAACATCAGTAATTTCTGAAGGTTTGACTCAAATTTATCTAAAAAAATCTTTTTTTAAATTAAAATATATCAAATTCGATATTAGTTGTAAATATCTTTAATGTGGTAACATTTCAAGAACAAAAGCAGCAAAATTGTGAAAAGACTCTCACATAAAACCCTTCAAAGATAAAGATTTACTTATTGCCAGAACAAAATGAAGTAAATCCAAATCTTTCAAGTTATTTTAGCTGAATACTCAACACCAATCACCAGAATAACAATTAAATATATCAATTAGTTTATAAGTTACAGAGTCAAAATAAAATGAATTTTACTGTAAAAGACATACGTCAACGGTTCAATATTTTTTCTTAAGACAGAATTTCAAGCAGAAGATTTAAAATATAAAGTGTCTGGATTACTTAAAGGAACTATTTACAATATTCTAAAATTAGTAGAAATTGATGAATTTTCACAGGCTTTTCATTTTAAAAAAAGTCTGCTATTCGATCAAGTTACCATCAATTTTCAAATCATCTTTTACATCATAGAATACCTAATTTCATCTAAGTAGTTACGAGAAATATCTTATAAACATTCAGATTATTTTCCCTGTGAAATTTGTTTGGTTCAAACTTGATTTTGTAAGATTGGACACTTTTTACTCCACTCTCAAAGATCTGCTATAATTATTCAAGGTTTCTTATATATGCTGAATATTCAAAGGATTAAATTCAAGCTATGGATTATGATTATTTAGGAGGCAACAGTAGTTTCTCTACAAAAGATTGGTTCTCTTCATTTCTTGTATTTTTGGGTCATCATTTTGTTTACAATTTATACCTCATATCTCAGTGATAAATCAAAATTCTAAATAAAAGTTAGAAACTGTGTCATGTACAGCATTGGAACCCAACAACTCCATTTCCATCTTATTTGATACATTTCAACAGCCTTTTTCATTATCTCAAATCCTAACATCCAAGTAAATTATGGCAGCTTTTGGAATCTAGCTAATTATATTTGCAATTTATTATTTTAGCATGGAGAAAACTCATCTTGGATCGTAAAACCAGGTACATGGCACTAGGGAGTGCTACATAGATTTAATTTCCCGATACAGGAACAAAATTAATATCTTACTAAGTAGTGCATTGTTTTTGAATAATTTTTATGATACTGCCATTAGCTTTCATTTCTATAATTGGCACATCATTAAACAAGAGTACACAAATACAAACCTGTACATTTATCTTATATTGATGCATGCAACTTGTATATCATATATGATAATAAAAATATGACTTTCTGTATATATTTCTTTGTTTACCTGACTGTAATTTCTATCTCATTAAGGCAACATATAAAATTAACAAGTGAATCCTGCTTCTTGAACAGCCAAGTAAAATTAGCTCAGATAAGTTAGGCAGAGAATACAATGTATTGATTCAAGAGAAAATTGCTGATCCACATATAATTTTTTATTGGTATTATGCTACTTCTATTCATAGTGATGCTTCAACACACAACCCAGAAGTTTGGCAAAATTGATTAATCTTTTCATCAGTCAGTTATTCGACATTTCTCATGTTCAGATGGATTTTTATAAATCTCTCAAAATCAGTCAGAAATAAAGAACTTTGTTTTCTATCAATTTATTTTCTTTTACCAAGGAAAGCTATTTCATGCCAGCCCTAAAATGTTAAGGTATCTAAAACTATTTTACTTTCAAGACGATCCTACATTTCAACCAAACATTATTTTCAATCTGACTAACTAATCTAAATAACAGATAAACCAACTGTCTGTAATTATCAGATTAGGATCCAGCAATATAACAGCATTCCAAGCAAACAGCATATCAATCAGAAGCCATTTATCCAAGGTGGAAAGTCGGTGGATATTAAGAGACTTTCAATTATGTACAAAACGATCATCAATAAATATTACATCAAATGAATTCATAAATATAGTTCGAAATAAGAAAAAAAAAAGTTTCAAAACTAATGAAATTTTCAAATTCTAAAACATTGAAAAATGCTTTAAGTAGAGCATACATTGTGAGCTTTAAAAAAAGAGTTTTCTTTTTTATCATGTCTCTTCAGAGAAACATCATGACCCTTTTTCCCTCCTTTGTCATCAACTACTTTTACTTATTCCTTACTACTGCTTGCTCTGGTTTTTTTTTTCCTTGAAGACATATTACCTTCAAAAATAAAACAATAAAAAATAAGGGTCCTTTATTTAGGACTCACAATGTAAGCTCTACTTAAAGCGATTTCATAATTCTGTATATACCATAGGATCTTCAAAAAATTTGATCCAATAACTTATCAAGAATTTATATAGCACTTACAGATATTTTGACAAAGATAATTGTATTCAATGTCTATTTATCATCACAGTGTTTTAATTGATAAAATATTTGACTTATTCTTATTCAAAAGTCTTCCTGATTATCATTAAAAAAATGAATATAAAAAAAAAAAAATCATATCTTTATCAAATACTATTTTTATTTGCAATGGTTGAAAAATGATTTTGGATTAACACTACAAAATGATTGAACAGAAATAGCAATCTTTATAATGTCAACCATTTTAAGAAGACTAGACTGATGAATTTTTTTTTAATTCTTTGATAATTACAAGTCATTAAGAAAAAGATTTAAAAAGATATTAATTTTTTTTTTAAATAACTAGGTATGGTAAGTGTATTTTAGAGGGAAAATATGAAAAAAAAAAATGAGATTGAATTTTCTTCATATTTTTTAATTATAAAATATCATTTTGAAATCTGAAGGATTTATATATTTTATATTGAAAAGTAGAAAAAAAACAACTGACAAATCTGAATGTTTTCTTATCTTATTCCAATGAAAAATATACTAGATAGCAAAACCCATAGAATTCAGAAATAAAATTGAGATTAAACAAGGAAGCAAATATGCCTCATGAAATTTAGGAAGATAAATGTTAATTCAATTTACAATTAACTATGTAGAGAATGAGAAATTTCATCATACATTCATGTAATTTAGGAAGAGATTTATTTCATATTTTCTAATAATTAAGAAAAAAGAAATATTATTAATGTGACTTATCAATTGATAAATTTAAATATTCTAGATGAAAAACCCTACTTTTCACAATCCTTGTTAACTTTAAGAATTTTATTGCATTCTTTGTCAAAATGATTCTAACTTTTATGCCTTCCTTTTCTTTTTTGCTTAATTCTATTTAACTTGTCAATTCTACTTCACCTCCATTCCAGGGAAAAAAGCAACATTAAATTGTCAGTGACTAAATACTGGTTGTGACTAGTAATTTCAAGTTTCATCAAGTGTTCAACTAATTTTATTTATTGGGATTGAATGACAAAAATATAGATTTTCTTTCTTAATAGAATCAGTAACAGAAACAAGTAAAGTAAAATCAATTTGTGATAGTGTTTTTAGGAAGTCACATACAAGATAAGCAGCTTTATTAGTGGGTAGGAAAAACTGAACAAGTATACCAATACTATTTAACTTCTTTACAATGGGCATAAATAACAAATCATAATAAATATCAACAAAAAAGATAAATGTAATATTCCCACTCAATGGATAAAATTCTTAACTATTAGATAAGCTGATCAAAATAAGAAAAAATATGTCCACATCAATGGAAAGAAGAAATTAAGAAAAACAAAAATAAAAAATACTGAACTTTTTTGAAGTTTTCACCAAATTTTTCTGCAAGTTCATGTGTTGTTTGTGGTGCATCTTCTGTTAAAATTTCCTTCAATTCATTATTTTTCAAGATCTAAGTTTTCTTATGCATTCACATTGTCCTTTGCAAAACATTCTTAACATATACTTGTAAATACAATATCATTACCATCATTATTAAAATTACCTTCATCTTGGCTAACACTAGACTTTTTTTTCTCCAGATTAAACATGAAGGATAGATAATGTTTAAGGTGTATTTTATGTCTAGCCATGATTTTTACCAAAAGAAAATAAATATATCACTTTCCCCTAAAGTAGTTATTAAAGAATATACATGCACAAACAAAAAGTTGAGTAAACTTCAAAGACACTTCTCAAAAGTTTTTCTAACAATGTGCAATGTATGATTCTAAGAATTTCTGCATAAACTTTTTAAGATCAAATTACAGCAATTCTATTAACCTATACTGTGAATTCACTTCTGTCAAATTATAAACCAATTGATAAAATTTACAGACACTAAAGAATGTAAGATGATTTTTTTTAAATAAAAAAAAATTGAATTCCTTTCAAAATATTCAATTTATTTTTTCTATGATCAACAAAAAATGGGGGAAAAACAAGTCTTTGAAATTTGCTATTGCATCATTTGACAACAGCAGGATCTGGAACATAAACAAAACCAACCAATTCATATGTCATCAAGCAAAACATATTAATCACAAGGTCATACAAACTAGAGAAACAAACTTGGCAATATAACACAATTAACTAGTTCCTGCATCAATAACAACAGTGAGCCAACAAGCTTGGCTATAAAAAACAAAAGAAAATGAAGAACAGCTCAATAAATCCCATTAGATGATCTATGTGTCACTTTATTAATACTGTATTACAAAGGGCAATAGAGCCTTAGCCTACTTCAAAATATTTTACTTGAAGCTTCAAATACTTATCCCAGCATCTCTTCAACTTTGCACAACACATTGCAAAATCCTTTTTTGAGACTTCTATCAGCTGACTTGTCAAGTTCTCTTTAATGTTCTTCTCAATTTTGAATATTCTCTCTCTCTCTCTCTCTAAGATAACTTCAGCTTTAGTCAAAAATTGTGGAGAGATAAAGTTAAACTGTAAATGCACTGTTTTAGTTTGGTTTCTTTGTTTAATGACATATCAAACTTTGTGGACAATTTAATCTCAAAGACATCCTTGTAAAAGAGCAGCTGAAGAGATAATGAAGTTCACACTTTTCCCTGGGGTATTAGTCTGAAAGTGAATATAATAGCAAGACTGAAGATTGAACTTGGTCATTATGACATCAAAGTCCAGCATATTAACCACTATGACACAGGAACTGGACTGACACAGCTGAGTGATACAATCTTTTGACAAAAGACCATTTACATCAGATGTGAAAAATTATTAGGTATATTGTTACTGTCACTACAGCTGCATCCTGTTTCTTTTTGCTGCAAAGAAGTTCAATGTAACACTTCTGATTTGTTACTGGCCAAAAGAAGTATACAAATGGTCACCACCAGTTTGATAAAACAATTATCAGCATGACTTTAACATTCTCTAAACTTTACTGTATTATCTGAAATATGAAAACTCAGGCAACTTCCATTGAAAACACTTAGTTTTGTTTTTCAGGTTATAACCAGACACCTATGATTTATATCTGGTAAAGACCATTTTAAAGGAATCTGAATAATTCTTAGCCTTTTCAAACAAGTGCTGTGTAACTTTATCAAAATATCTGTCTAGAGAATGCTCAAATTTTCTAATTTTTACACTGTCAATCCATGATTTCCTTAGATCACAGCCAAATGATTTAGATTTTCAGGTGTTCTGCTTGTTGAAGAATTCCCAGCATGAATCACTTTCAATAGAGTACCAGTCAAGTTTGAAATGTTGGAACCACAAACTATTTGATGTTCACTCATTGAATCATTTCTGAAAAGTCATTTGAATAGTAGCCACAGATGAATTGCCAAATTTCAAGCAAAAGTTAATGAATATTCACTGATCTACAAACTCAGTTATTGTGAATTTGATGGTCTCAGAGTACACAAGTGCATTCCATAGCGAGGATTGAGCAACCCCATAGGAGAGTGTTCCTGCATATAGAGTAAAGTCCTCTTTGAATAGTTGCCAGGTTATATCAAGATACAACCAATTCTTGAGATATTCAAATCCACTGGAGACTTACTGGATAGACTTCATGATTAATCACTTTCTATTACCCTGATTGAAAGAATATTTTTGAAATTTAAAGAAAATAATAAATACAAATTCTGAAATAGGCATATAATTTCGGAGCGGTATAGTCTCTTGAAATAAAATTAGCGAGACAGACATAAGTCCAGTCAGTGATTATTGCAAAAAGAGTTAGAAATTTATGCTCCTGAAAAATAAAAAAATAATTTCAAAAAGATAGTGACACCAAATGTGTTTGTCAAAAATCTTTCAGGTGAAAAAATATTTTCAATGTATAATCAAATTGAAAAGAATGTAGAATTAGGAGGAAAGATGATTCTACTCCTGCTTTCTCTTTCAAACAAAAACAGTATCTTAGTTGTCTAAAAGTTTCAAAAATCAATTCTCTCTATTGATACAAGAGTCCCTAAATTACAAATATACTTGTATACTTTGTAGATAATTTTGTTTCTTCTATTATTTAGTGCAATACATTTGCTTTCAGATGACCAACCAATAGCCAACAATAGTTTTTTCTATAAACATAGGTCTTTATAGTTTTGTAATAAACATTTTCACTTTCATTAGAATGTATAAAATCTGCAGTTTTAGAATATGATTGTTCATATTTTGGAGTTACATAATAATTCTCTTGGACATGATGGATCTCATTTTTGGACTGTACCCTCATACTACACTGAAAAAAAATGTTAATTCATTCCCTGCTACAAAAGAACTAAAAGCACATTTTTTATATCTCAAAATAAAATATGTCCTTTTTAATTCCTTAAAGGTAATTTTAAATGCAGATCTCTTTTATAAGGACACACAAGATTGGAAATATAACACTCAAAACCAGTCAGCATATTATTGCCTGGAATTCTGAGATTCTAAATTTGTATTATATCACAAATTATGCTTATAAGGTTTTACTACAATGTTCTAGTAAGTGCAAGATTAATTCCAAATGTATAAACTCTGAATTTTTTCTCCCCCTTTCGATTGAGAAATTTCTAATTTGAATAAAGATGCATATAGCTGAGTAATATATAAAATAAAGTGATAATGTTTAGATAAGTCAAGGTCAATTCTTGATACATTTTTATCAGTATTTTTTTTAAACACAGGATTGTGCAAGTGCACTAGTCTCCATATTCACCAAACCTAGATCCATATGACTTTCTCATTTTCAAAACTGATGATTAATCTCAAGAATTGATGATGTAGAGGACATTAAAAAATGTAGCTTCATACCACATCAAAAGAAGAGTTTCAGAAATGTTTGGAAAATTCACAGAATTTTTTTTACCAAAAACAATAAGAATGAGGATACTAATTCAAATAAGTTAAAGATAATTTTACAATGCTGCATTTCAGAACTTCAAACATTAGTAAAGTAAGAGAACACAGCAGGTGAAACATGATGATAAAATAACAAAGATAAGGATACAAGTTTAAATAATTTATTGAACAAATCAATGGATATTCTATTTTATTTTATTTTCACACAAAGCATTGGTCAACCATCAACATTATTTCCTAGAACTTTATTAACAACAAATCTTTGGTTACACATTTTGTCTTTTTTTGAAATCCCATCTCTCTAGGGTTGTCAATGACAATTAACAAACATGGATCAGAAATCAATAAGAGTTAATTCAGTAAATCTCCAAGAAAGGCAAAAAAATTAAATAAGTTAGTAATTCTTAATTTGGTATCAGCAGATAGTTTTTATTATATGTTTTATCTGATTATTCTGTCTCTTAAAAAAATTCAATAAATTTTTGCTTGAAACATAATTTCTTTTTTTCTAATTCTATAATATTATTTTACAAATTTATTTGTTTTTTCCTACAATTTTAGGAAGATCTTTCTTTAAAAAAAAAATCAAAACTGGTGACTTTATCTTTTCTATTAATAAGAGGTGAAGTCAACAACTTTAAACAAATTAGTTCCATTTTGGAATTTTTCAATCTGGAGTTTTAATAACCTATAATAATCCCATCATATCTTTATGGAATACTAAATCTACACAGTTTATTTATATATATATATGTGTGTGTGTGTGTGTGTGTGTGTGTGTGTGTATATATATATACATATCTCCCCGCAAGCACTAGAAATACATATATCTGTATAAAAGTTAAGTTCAGAAGCCTAGCCAACACGGACCATGTTAAACATACTTCTAAAATACAAAGCAAATCTACTCTAAGTCGGGTAGAGATCAAAAAAGGGTTAGTAATTTATTGTCTTGTCCTATATTGTCATTTTAAAATACATGAATGATTTTATTTTTTATTCATAAAATCACTATTTGTGCTTTAAAGGCAAAGACAAATACAGTAATTCCAAGAGTAAGAGTTGAACCTGGTCAAGAGAAGCTAATACTACTGGACTTTATCAGAAACTGAAAATCAAAGTTAGTGTCAAATAGAATGCCTATATGGTTGCAAAGAACCATAAATAAGGACTTCAATGAAATTTAAAAAGAAATTGTGGATTTTAAAGTTAAAACTTGATATTGACAGAAAGGAGAAGAAAGAGGGAGGGGAATTTATTCTTTAGGAAAGCCATGGGAAGCAGCATGGTGGATATAAAAGTGAGTGGATAAACCCTCTGATGCTTAACCAAGCCCTGGATGTATGAATCCTATGGTTTAACAGACAGGATCAGATAGTTCAATTGTGGAACAACTGCTGCTCATCTATAAGAGTGGCTTCTATAGATGAGAATAAAAATAGCCATCGAAAGATTACCATGACCAACACTTAAACCACCTGTCCAAACCATATCACTCTTTGTGCAGGTAAAAAAAGAGGCACATCCTGCTGAGGTTGGAGCCCTGGAAAAATCAGATACAGAGCTCTAACTAAAATTACTAAAATGTAAACACACTATACAAATAGTGACATTCAACGTTAGAACCTTAAATAGAATAGGACAACTACTGGAGCTGACTGCATCAGCAATAGATCATAACATAGACATAATATGCATACAAGAACACAGGTACACTCAGAGCGAGGATATTGAATATCATGATACTGGCAATGAATGGATGCTAGCTAGTGCATCTGCATTGAAAAACACTGTCAATGCCATGAGAGGAGGTGCAGGTATGCTTATAGGACCACAAGCCCTTAATTCACTAAATAGCAGAGAGAAAATACAATCTAGGATGATGGTAGCTACTTTTAATGGCAACCCCAGCACAACAATCATCTCCTGCTATGGCCCTACTATCCCCCCTTGTTCATAGCATCCCGAAACAACTTTCTCGTCATTGGTAGAGACATGAATGCCAAAATCGGTAAAAATGTGAACAACAAATTCAGCTTACACATTTCATCAAACAGAACTGGGGAACATCTAACAGATTTCATGCTAGAAAAATTCAGAAAAGAGAGAGAAAACTATAGACCTACACCTACACAAATAATACTAAAGCACAGGTAGACTATGTATTTATAAATAAGAAATGGAATAATAGCACATTGAATTGCAAGGTATATTCCTCTTTCGAGGGTGTATCCTCCGATTACTGAATTGTCACGGCAAAAATATGACTGAGCTTACAAAGGAATACAACCTGAACAAAAACCATTGTACACTATGACTGGTCCCTGCTTAATAACAGGATTATTAGAGATAAATATGCGTTAACACTAAGAAACAAATTAGATGCACAACAGGAGAAGACAGAAACGCATACTCCAAATGAAGAATATGAGAATTTTGTCAATGCCCACTTAGAAGCAGCAGCAGAATGCACACCAACTAAACAAAGAGCTAAACCTAGAATCCCATAGAGACATTAGCAGTTAGAAAAAAGCATGCAGACATGAAAACTGCCTCCAAATGCAATAGGAAGAACCCAACCAATACCAATGCCTTGAAACTTAAAAAGGCACAAAATGAATTAGCTAACATATACCTAAAAGAGCAAACAGAATACATCAAAGATCAGATCAATAAGATTAGAGACTCGGTTGAAGGTAGAGAATCTAGGATAGCATGGCAAACAGTAAATTAAGTAAGCAGAAGGAAGAGCACTGCAAAAGCTACACTGAAAGCTACCAGCCAAGAAGAATGAATACAACTATGGAAACAACATTTCAAGAATTTACTCAGAAACCCTCTGAAAGTTACTCATGAACCAATCACGAGAATTATAAGTAAGCAATTAGACATCAAACTAGGGCCGTTAACTCAAGAACTTGACACGGTACTGAGGAAAATTAAAAATAGAAAAGCAGCAGGGCTCGATGAAATACCTCCAGAAGTATTGAAGACCAGATGGAGACACAGACTACTTTGACATTGTAGCAGGTGTACTGCAAGGAGACACATTATCCCTAAACCTCTTTATTATCTGTCTAGACTACATGCTTAGAATATCTATTGATAAAATGAAAGACAACGGTTTCAGGCTGACAAAGGAAAGAAGCAAAAGGTACTCCGCACAAACAATTACAGATGCGGAATACACTGTTGACATAGCACTTCAGGAAAATACACCTGCCCAAGCCGAATCCCTGCTACATTTCAAAGGAGTCCGCTTAACTGCTGCGTTCAAGTCTCAAAGAGAAACATCTACAGGTATCAAGACTGTAAGTGAGAATTAAGACAGTTGTTCTCATTCCAGGATAAGTCATCATTGGTTTATTGCAATAAAATTGCTGGATTGATGAAATAGAGTATGATGATACATAATGGAAACTTTTTATTGACTCATCCAGCAGAAATCTCAAAGCAGTTCTTCAACATAATGGGAATAGTTTTTCATCTATCCTAATTCAGTATTCAGTACAAATGAAAAACTCATTTACTTTCGACTTAACTACCAGGAGAACAAATGGTTGATTTGTCGAGGTCTTAAAGTATTTGTACTGGTCCAAGAGTTCCAAAGTGGGTACTTGTTTTCTGTGTCTCTGGAACAGCCAGGCTGACAAACAGCATTGTATAAGCTAAGAACGGCCAGGTTAAAACCTGGCTCAAATAACATTCAGTTGAACTGAACAAAATACTCCTTCCACCCTTAAATATCAAGTTAAGAGTAATGAAGAACTTTGTGAAGACAATTGACTCAAGAAATTCCCACAGATAAGCATGGATAAACTCAAGGATAGTATATTTGACAGCCCTCAAATAAAAGTACTTATGAAGGACCCAATATTTGATGAAGCACTGAGTAAAGCAGAACTGTCTGCCTGGTAGTCACTGAAGTTAGTCCTTACAAATTTCCTGGGAAACCACCGGAGTGTGGAATACAAGAAGGAAATTGAAGAACTACAGAATAGTTTTTCCCAACTCAGGACATGAATGTCAGTCAAACAGCATTTTTTGCAGTCACATTTAGATTATTTTCCAAAGAACTGCAGAGATTTGAGTGAAGAATAGGGTGAGCACTTTCACCAAGACATTCACATTATGGAAGAGCACTACTGAGGCCAGTAGGATGCAAACTTTCACACTGATTACAGCTGGGGATTGAAACAGGATGCAGTAACTGCTAAGCATGGAGGAAGTCTCTGAAAAGACTTATCCATGAAGAGCTTCTTTTGTGTATTTTTCAGTTTACTATGAAACAATGTGAACTTTCTGCAAATATATCAGTCCTGAATTTAGCATTATATATTCAGCATATATTCAATAAAAAAAAAATAGAGTTAAAATACTGTTCTATAGATTTCATGTAAGAGTTTGTATTTGAAAAATTTAATCTGATTAGAAAAAATGAGTATGATTTTTGGATTCAGCATAAAGTAAAGTTAGTGACCGTAGTCAAGGGCTATCCGAAAGCTCCCTTTTCAATAGCTACGACACCAAGGTGTAGGTGAAGGTACTACTCCTTTCCCTGGATTGTTCCACTTTACCCTTGAAATATTCCTTATAATGCTGAGTGTTAAGCAAGGAGCTATCAAGTACCACTTTTTGAGTCTTTGGTATGACTCGACATGAGATTGAACCCCAGTCTCCCAGGCCATTGGCGAACACTCTACCACAAACGGCCTTAAAATTAGCTATTATATATTCAACCTTGAAAACGTCACAGGCCAGTGTTATTATAGACCACAATGGAAAATAGTAGCAATATTCTGCATTGCAAAGAAAATGTTCAAATAGTGAAAAATAAAAAATATCTCAAATTATGGATAAGAATATTAACAGCAAATATAATCCTACTTTTCGTAAAAAAAAAAAAAAAAAAAAAAAGGCCCTAACAGTAGTTTAAAAGATAAAGCCTAAAACACCTAATGCTACCATAGCCCCCCCCCTCAAGAGAAAGGGAAAAAGAGAGAAAAAAAAAGAATGAAATGAATTCCCCACCCCCCCATAAGACCGCCTCCAAAGCTACATAAAATTTCAGTAGTAAATAAAAGTCGAAACGAGGAAGAGCATTTGAACTCAGGAGCCAACTGGAAGAAATATCAATTTTGGTCAGTATGTCTTTAAGTCCTATCAATTTAAAATGCTGAATTTTACAAAATGTTATGCTATATTTTGTTTGTGAAATAATGCTTAAACTATGCGTTTTAAATGTAAAGACATGCTTACTCTACTATAAAGCCAAATTGATGTTATTCATTCCAATGTCAGCGAACAAGGCAGAATGTTTTTGAATGTCTTCTATCGAATAATTTAAAAATTCGTAAAGAAAGCCCTAACAGTAGTTTAGAAGAAAAAGCCAAAAACACCTAATGCTACCACAGGCCCCCCCACCAAGGGAAAGAGAAAATTTTTTAAGCTCTATAATTCCTGAAGCCCGCTAGGTTCCCAACTGTAGTAAAAAAAAAAAAAAAAAAAAAAAAATGAAAAAAAATCTAGGAAAAGTCCCAATACAGCAAAAAAAAAAAAAAAAAGCACAAGTCAGTACCAGTGAAAGTACCTTAATGTTGGACTTTAAGTAAGTTAAAACTTAAGAAAACTTAAACCAAAATTACCCCCCCCTTTTTTTTTGCGTACATATGGGAAGCAGCATGATGTACGTAAAGGTATTTTGAATAATCCCATGTACGACCAAACTCAATACCTAAACGGGTCCTGGACGTGAGTTTGACGACTTTACGCTCAGGATTGCTAGTTCGATCGGGGAACTACTGCTGCTCTTCTATAAGAGTGGCTTCTATAGAAGAGAATAAAACAGCCATCGAAAGATAATCATGACCCACACTCAAACCACTTACACAAACCGCATCGCTCTTCGCGCCGGTAAAAAAGGGGCGCGTCCTGCTGAGGTTGGAGCCCTGGCCTCGGTGTTCAAAAAATCAGCTACAGAGCTCAAACAATCAAAACTACTAAAATGCAAGCAAACACTACAAATAGCCACATTTAACGTTAGAACCCTAAATAGAATAGGACAACTCCCAGAGCTAATCGCATCGGCCGAAGAACATAAGATAGACAAAATATGCATACAAGAACACAGATACACGCACTCCGAAGATATCAAATATCACGAAACTGGCAATGGCTGGTCGCTCGCCACTGTATCCGCATGGAAAAACTCTGTCAACGCCGCAGTAGGAGGGGTAGGATTACTTATAGGACCTAGAGCATTAAAAACGCTTAATAGCGTTGAGAAAATACAGCCTAGAATGATGGCAGCTACATTCAACGGAAACCCCAGAGCAACAATCATCTCATGCTACAGCCCCACCAATGTTAGTGAAGAAAATGAACTAGTCGCCTTCTACGATGAGTTATCCTCATTAGTGCGTAGCATCCCGAAACACAACATGTTAGTCATGAATGCCCAAATCGGGAAAAACGGAAACAACAAATACAGCCTCCACAAATAGGAATGGGCAACATCTAACAGATTTCATGATAGAAAATAGATTAGCATGACTCAATACAGACTACCAAAAAAGAGAGGGCAAACTATTGACATACACGTACACAAACAATACTAAAGCTCAGATAGACTACGTCCTTATAAAAAAGGAATGGAAAAATAGTGCATTGAATTGCGAGGCATACTCCTCTTTTGAGGGTATGTCCACCGACCACCGAATAGTCACGGCGAAAATACGGTTAAGCCTACGAAAGAACGCCAAACGAACAGCGACCACCAAACACTATGACTGGGCCCTATTAAACAACAAAGATATAAGAGATAAATACGTATTAGAATTAAGAAACAGATTCGAAACACTACAAGAAAAGACAGAAACAAGTACACCAAACGACGAATATGAAAACTTCGTCAATGCACACCTCGAGGCAGCAGCAAAATACATTCCAACAAAACTTAAAACTAAATATAGAGTCCCATGGGAAACTTTAGCTGTGAGAGAAAAACGTGCACTAGTGAAAACAGCCTCCAAAAACTATCGAAAAAATCTAACAAACACAAATGCCTTAAAACTAAAAACGGCACAATATCAATTAGCAGGCATATATATAAAGGAACAGACAGAATACATTCAAAATCAGATAGATAAGATCAGAGACTCGGTGGAAGATAGGCAATCTAGGATAGCATGGCAAACAATAAACGAAGTGAGCAGAAGAAAGAACACAGCCAAAGCAAAACTTAAAGCAGCAAACCAACAAGAAAGAATAAAATTGTGGAAATAGCACTTCGAAAACTTACTTGGAAACCCACCAAAAATAACGCATGAACCAATCACCAGAATAATTAGCAAACAATTAGACATTAAACTAGGACTGTTCACACAAGAAGAACTCGACTCGGTTCTCAGAAAAATTAAAAATAGGAAAGCTGCAGGGCTGGACGAAATTCCACCGGAAGTATGGAAGACCAGACAATTCGACGACATACTGCTCCGCCACTGCAACGCAGTATACAATCAAAATCCGATAGATAGATGGATGAAGGGATGCATACTCCCCTTCCCTAAAAAGGGGGACCTCGGATTAGCCAAAAACTACCGAGGCATAACACTTACATTCATAGCTGCCAAAATCTACAATGCCCTACTACGAAACCGAATAGAACCCAAAATCGACATCATACTTAGAAAAAACTAAAATGGCTTCCGAAGAAATAGATCCACGACCTCACAAATATTAACCATCCGCAGAATCCTTGAAGGTGTACGGGCAAAGAACCTACAAGCGACATTAATATTTGTCGACTTTATCAAGGCTTTCGACTCCATTCACAGAGGAAAGATGGAACAAATCCTACTAGCGTACGGCATACCTAAAGAAACCGTAGCGGCAATAACGATTCTCTATAGAAACACTAAAGTAAAAGTACGATCACCGGATGGAGACACAGAATACTTTGACATTGTAGCAGGAGTACTACAAGGGGATACGCTGGCCCCGTACCTCTTTATCATTTGTCTAGACTACGTACTTAGAACATCGATTGACAAAATCAAAGAGAATGCCTTCGAACTGACGAAGAAAAGAAGCAGAAGATACCCCGCAACAACAATTACCGATGACATAGCGATACTGGCAAATACACCTGACCAAGCCGAAACTCTTCTGCATAGTTTGGAACGAGCAGCAGCAAGCATAGGCCTCTATGTTAATGCACACAAAACGGAATATATGTGCTATAACCAAACGGGGGACATCTCCACTCTAGAAGGAACCCCACTTAAACTAGTAGATAAATTCACGTACCTAGGAAGCAGCGTCGAATCAACCGAAAAGGACATCGAAACGAGGCTAACGAAAGCATGGACAGCTATCAATAGGCTATCGATTATATGGAAATCAGACCTAACCGATAAAATGAAACGCAGCTTCTTCCAGGCAGCGGTCACATCGATATTGCTATATGGATGCACTACATGGACGCTAACAAAACGGCTGGAGAAGAAACTGGATGGCAATTACACAAGAATGCTGCGTGCAATCCTGAACAAGTCCTGGCAGCAGCACCCCACAAGACACCAACTGTACAGCCACCTGCCCCCTATCATGAAAACTATTCAAGTTAGATGAACCAGACATGCAGGACACTGCTGGAGAAGCAGAGATGAACTCATAAGAGATGTACTCTTATGGATCCCCACACATGGCCGCACAAAAGCAGGACGACCAGCTCGAACGTACATTCAGCAGCTATGTGAGGATACAGGCTGTTGTCCTGAAGACCAACCTAGGGCGATGAACGATAGGGAGGAGTGGCGAGAGAGGGTCAGGGATGTCCGTGCTACCAGCGCGATATGATGATGATGATGACAAAGTGCTTGATAAAATCAAAGTTTACAAGAAAAAAACAGTTTAATGAAAACAAACCCCTTAATTCTAAAACAACAAAGAAATCAAAATTTACTTCAATCTTTCTAATAAAATTTTTAGGATGAAATTATGAAAAAAAAAAAAAAAAGAAAAGAAAAAACATTGTCTGAACTTAATTGAAAAGCTTTGAAAACTATTAAAACAGGCAAATTAATAAATATATAAAAAGTAGTAAAAAAAATCTTTCAATTTTATTGCTTGGATAACTTAGAGGAGGCAAGGATTATGATAACATTTTTTAATAAATAGCCAAGATCTTCACAGACTGTCAACCACCTGCAAAGCAAGTATATTCATTTATTTACTGGCAAATAGAATAGGATGTGTTAATACTAACACTGACTGATCTTGATTTACAGGGAGCAAAAGAAAAACAATCTTTAAATTAAATTCACTGTAAAGAATCAGATTTGCAAAAGAAAGAAATATCTGTCACTAACATTAAATAGACAATAATGTGCATATGATATGTCATCCAATAATGCAGAGTGAAATAATTTTTACTTACAGGTGTGCACCACTCATTATTCTTAGCAATGAGAAGCTGTGTACTTTTGAATGAAAAGAGAAGAATTTTGGTAAGCCATTATCAGACCCAATACATGAACATATCAAAGAAAGGATTGTTATGAAATGCCATTAAAAGCAAAAGTGATGTGTTTCTTTTTTAATTTTCATTAAATCTGACATCCAATGAAGAAACAGACTCACAAAATGCCCCAAGTAATTCTGAAACAGAGGGAGATATAAAAAAAAATTGAAAGAAATAAAAAAATATATATATAAATATATTAAAAAGATTGAAATAAATAAAAGAACCTTTCAATGGTAGAACTTCAGGGCAGTTCACCAAAGGTCATTTACTTTTGAGTATATTCATTAAAAAACTGAAGAGAAAAAAATGCTTTCTTGATATTTTAAGATGATAAACTAAACATTTAGAATCTTCTCTATATATAAAGGAGTTTGTTCCCTAACCATCAATGCATCACAATATATAAAAGAAATATAATAAAGGTAAAAAGATGTGACATTTATCTAAAAGAACAACAAATACAATCCAAAATAGAGGAAAGAAAAACAGTTTCAACATGATATAGGAATACATATAAATCTGAAAAA
Source organism: Sepioteuthis lessoniana (assembly GCA_963585895.1). NCBI lineage: Eukaryota > Metazoa > Mollusca > Cephalopoda > Myopsida > Loliginidae > Sepioteuthis > Sepioteuthis lessoniana. The sequence goes on from CAUZXS010006001.1 coordinate 302,382, forward strand.
ATCCAAATTTCATTTCTAGGAATAAATAAATTTAGATCAATATATATACACTTGAGTTAGAGCTTTCTTTTTCTTTGTGTAATATAAAATTCTAGTGGATGACAAAATAATTCTGAATATTATTCATTTTTAAAATAAACATTAAAAATACATATCCTATGGAAATTTATATATACATACACTCACAGATACAAATATATACATATCAGATATTTGTGCGTGCATGCGTGTGTGTGTGTGTGAGTGAGAGATCTTACACATAACATTTGAAAATCAATTTTTCTATACAGCAACATATTTTCTGTTCAAAGTAAATTAGTGCTCTCCATGTTAATCTTGTTCAGAAATTCCAGTTCAATTCAAATATCATCTTTACTTCAATAACCAAACTTGTGATTTTCTCCAAAGATTTTTTAAAGAAAATATAACTGCAAAAAATCTATATTTTCATTTCATCTTTTTAAATCAATTCTTTTCCGATTTTCATTTTAAATTCTGAATGGTTAAAAATCAAACAAATTTATTCAAGATGGGTTTAAAATTGTATGTCTCAGCAAAAATCTCCTGTGAGTTTTTTTCAAGAGAAAAAGCCTTCAAAAGAAAGCAATATTCAGCCCCAAGCAAGTCAAATCAATAACCCAGTAGGTAATTTCTTTGGATGAATAATATTCTATCTCTACAATGTAGGCAGTGAAAGAAATATCAAAATGGAGAAAATAAAACAATTTCAACTACTTAATTGGATTCTATTTTATATTTGTATTTATGAAGATTAAGTTGATGGAGAAATGATGCTTAGTAAATATTTGCTATAAAAGAAATGAAAGAAAATATGAAGATACAAAGATGATCAAAAAGTTCTAATATTCTGGTATGTGCTAGTTTGTGGCACATATATCACATTACCAAAGCAGTACAAGACACGTGAGGTATCTGCTGTGGTTGGTAGCATTGTAGTTGGTGTGCTGGCATGTTGGGCATTGTATATGTCTTAAAAGCTGAACAAATGAATGTGCAAAATAATCTTATTTGAGAACTTATACTTTATAAGTTCTAACTGGGCCATAATTTAGTGGAAGCAACGAAAAATATTTGTAGTGCAAAAGATGAAGTTACAGTTGATCACAGTAACCAGATGATTGAATAAATTTTGCTTGGACTGTAAGAACATTGATGATCAGGCAAAGTCAGGTAGGATTAAAACTATGGATTCCAACCTATAGAACCAAGTAGCACTCAGAGAGTATCAGGAAAGCTCAGTATCTCACAGTCCAGTAAGGTTCATCGTCATATTCATAACTGCATCCAAAGCTTCCAAATTGTGTCTCATGTTAGTAAAATACTGCAAATCTTTTGACTCACCCTAATAGAAAATACTTCATTTGAATTGTTAGGCACCAATACTTCAAAATATAAATGAAGCTGGATATTTTGGTGCTTTGACAGAATAAGAGAGAATAATAAAACTTGGATAATCCAATTTACTAATATCTGTTGAGCAATAATTCATTGAATGAAGAGTTGTCTCAAAAATCAAATTAAAAGTTTTTTGTATGGTTCAAGTTTTAATGTGGATGGGGTTGTATTTAAAAACAAAGTGCTTAGTAGGATATGGAACCAATGTCATTTTTACATTCCCAAAAGCTCCATCATTACTGAAATCTCACCATCAGATTGTTTAGTGTCATATCCTGGACACTCGTTGGGTCTTACCCCTCTGCAGAGATGCAGTTAGTGTATTCTACAGTCCCAGTCAACTGAGCAATACACAGAGTCAAATGTAAAGACAGTTTTGTTACAGATAATTCAATTTAGCATAAGTATGCAGTTAAATGTCAAAACAGTTCAATTTCGAGCAATTTAGTTTAGCATAAGTACTCAGTTTAGTTCTATTTGACCCATAGATAGGACCCTATCAGGTGCTCCCAGGTCCACTCTGGGAGCGATGGCAGAGTAACTGGAACCTCACCATCAGACTGTTTTGTGTTCATACCCAGGACACACGTTGGAGGAGGCTCTTACTCTTCAACAGAGGTGCATTCATTGTATTCTACAGCCCCAGCCAACAATCAAAAGAGCACAGAGCATCCTTCTTCAGTATTTGGGTCAGCTGATTTAAAATTGAGGTCAAATTCCCTACTGCTGACCCGAAAAAAATCCACTTGAAACTTCTAATCATCTATTCAGAATAAGACAGACAGCAATATCATTTCTTTATGTGTTCAAATTTTAGCTCAGCTCTTTCAATGACTATTCAATTAAAGATGTGTTGAAAGTAATAGTAGTTATTCAAATAAATTACAGAAAGTCATTTATACTTATTCATAGTACACACACACACATACATATATATATATATATATATATATATATATATATACACACACACATACACACACTCACAACTCCCAATTAAGGCACAATGAAAGTTTATGATGTAAAACTTAGAATGCTCAAATACTTAAAAAATGAAAGTTGGTGAAATTTATTAATTTTGGAGTGTTGAAAATAGAATAATAGGCAGCTTTTTAAGAAGAATTTATTTTTTAAAGGAAAAAGAATTACTGCAAGTAAACCTACAAATAATGAAGTTAAAATGTGGTTGAGCAGTTTTAACAAGCTTTACAATAGCAATACTCATCCTGGTACAATGATGACAATACATTTTGAGGCTAGTCATTCGATAAGGTCTTTTTCATAAGATCTGGGCAACTGACTTAAAAGTTAACTTATTCCACAAGGTTTTATTTGAAAAAGATATTCATTATTCGATGAGTTTGATAAAATCGCCTTCCATTTGTTGGTAGGGAAAAAAAATAGATTCTCAATGGATTCTGATCAATTTTATATTTCTAGTAAAACATCTTTGTTTCAACTAATTTTCAGTGTCAAATAAATTAAAAGGTACAAGCCATTAATATCAAAACTATCAACTTAGCCATTTGAACACTTTTTTGAGATGATCCAGTCTGAAAGCAGTAGCATTGTACTGATACAAAAATCTCACAGATCCAAATGAAAAGTCAAGAAACTGCAATTCAAAGTAAATCATTTGAAGTCTCCAACAGAATATTGAAAGGATACAAGTGAAAATCTTCTTTCAAAATCTAAACTTCAAAGCACAGAAAGAAAACTTCGGGTCATTAAAATAAAAATTCAAGTTAGCAAAATTAAAACGATATATACATAATTAAAATCCTAAATATAATGACTAAAATAAGCACAAGTCACACATAGTAGAATGAATGTATCTACTCAGGTATCATCTGATACTATCCAGGACTATTTGTTGATTTTAGTAGCTGGAAATTGTAGACATACCAGTTAGCCTTGGCCTAGTTTCAGTCAAATATATGACATACAAAGTCTGTATGTCATATATGGTGCAACCCTCTAATATTAGGGAGAAAATTTAGATCTCAGAAAGTCAGATATATGAGTCTATAGAGTAACTATTGATACTTTCCTATAAACTATATCTACATTAAATGAACACTAAAAACAAAGCCAAAACTAATCTTATGAAATTAATCATTTTATAAAAAGGTTTATAAATAATAATTACAAAGATTTAATAGCAACTAATACATTAAATGATGCTAATAACAAAATCTAAATATTGACAGTGATAGTATGGAAGTTTCTGGAAAGCTACTTTGATTCTTTATCAAAGCCAAAATGTGACAGACAGCTCATTAGCTTATCATCTGCACAAGCTGCTAGAATTAGATAGGTCTAGTCACTGATGTCTGATTAGGAAAACAATCTAGCAGAAAGAGAAGTAGAATTAAAAGTTAGTTCTTAACTTTTCATCAAATGTGTCATCTTTCCACTGAGTGACTTGTACATATTGATTAGTTTTCAGGGCAGAATTTTAAAAAGAAAAAGAAAAAAAGAAAATTGTTAATAACAATGACTTTCTTTTTTTTATTCCTACATTTTGTCTTGGAAAATGATTAGCACCAAATCCTTTAAGAGAAATGCTAGTCTTTTGAAATCCTTACATTGTCTCAAGTGTTTTCTTATAATCCCCAGAAAATCTGCAAAGATTTCTATCAAGCACTTACTTAAATTTTGTGTATCTGTGTGCATTTATATTAGAGAAAGAGAGCCAGAGAATAAACAGATACTGTGTGTGTGTGTGTGTGTGTTATCATGTATATAGATTCTTGAGCAAGCTTACACATATACATATTTATTTAATAGTTTATATAATATTTACGTAGATACTTACTGCTGCAATGTACATCAACATTTTAGCTAATTAAAAAAAATAAAAATTTATTTTTACCCCAATAACTAAAACAATATCAATCATATCAACCCTTATTGGTTATTAAATGCCAAATCCTGTTTATATACAGATATCAAATATATATGATTTGTAAATGAATAGTTTGTGGATAACAATTTTGAAAGATGGCAGACCTCATTTGATTGCATAGTTAAATGGTTTCAAGTAAATGATTAAACAGTTCTATTTGTTCAATAGATGGGACCCTAAAAGGTACTACCACTCTGAGTTAGAGTGGATTTGTGAGTAATGGCTATAAAGGGGTACCTCACATTCCTCAAAGGTCCAGGACTGGAGCATCACTATCAGATATGTTAGTATCATATCCAGGACACTTTTTGCAGGTGGTGGTGGTGGTGGGGGTCTTAATCCTCTGCAGGTTGTGTATTCTACATCCAACTGGGCTTAGCTTTCCTGAGTAAATATATATATATATATATATATATATATACACACACACACACACACACATATATATATATATTTACTAATCTAATATCTACCAGCATTCACGATACCAGAAAAAAAGAAAAAAAAAACGCCAGGAACAAGAGATAAGAATATCTCGAATCACCGCCCGGGGGAAAAAGAAAAAATATTATAGGTCAAAAAGAAAGAAAAGGCCAACCTCATCAGACCCCTTGAAAAAAAATTAAGGGATATGCAGTCAGTTGGTCAAAAGAAAACTAAAACCTTCCGTGAACACTGCAATGCTACAATTACAAGCATGCTCAACATGAGTGGAGCCAATTATAAAATTAACTTAAATCGCGAGTCGGAAATCTTCTACTAAAGTTTCACCTTAACGGATCATAAGGAAGTCTAACCCCGACTGATGCTAAAGGAGAAAACGCCGTTTTACATTCACCATTCACCTAGCTTAAAATTTATATAACAAAAAAAAAATAAAATAAAATAAAAAAATTAAAAAAAAACCTTACTTTTATTTAAAAAAAAAAAAAAAAAACTCATTATAAATACTCCGAAACCTATCCCTAATTATAGAGCAACCACGCCCTCTTGTGTCTACAACTATTTAACACCTCTGATCTTTGGTTTAACATATCCCTACTTTTACAAGATTCTATTGCCAATTTTTCCTCCATGCAAAGCAAACAACCCCTATCTCCAGCCCTATATTTACGGCATTTCTTTATTACTACCCATTTCATTATCAGATCTATCCCTTTGTTATCCTTGAGCTCCCACACATAACTAGATAACGTAGTACTATGCCTATACTTCTCGTGGGAGAAACTCATTTTATGGTTATAGTACCTAGTCTTAAATTCCCCTTGCATCAACCCAAAGAATACCTTTTTGTTTCTCTTATTACTCGGATCACTATACACTTCCATTTTATACACCACACGTTCTTGCTTACATTTGCCTTCCAGCAGAAATCTAACCTTATCCCTACAATTACATTTAGCAATCACCTTATTTTTCTCCTTACTTAGTTTAGCTATATTACTCTTGTTTATTATACCATTGATGTTTGGCATGCAACTATAACTTAATTTAACACAATTCTTATTAAATATCTTATGTAACGGGTTCCCACAAGGGAAATTTCTTTTTAATAACTTAAAGAATTCTTTCCCTAAGTTATTGACTACCTCCATGTTATAAGGGGGATTAAACCATAAAATTTTCCTAGGTCTATTTCTCCTTTTTTGCGTATTACTTTCCTTCCTATCCCGATATTCTAAATTGGTCCTATATCCGTCATTCTTCAAAGCCTCCTCATATTCCTGCTTGCTTTGTTCAAATATTTCCTTGTTGGAGGAGTTATTTGATAACCTATGCTCTATTCCCTTAGGTACAAGTTTAAATACCTGTGTTGGGTGGTTGGATCCCCTGTTCACACAACACAGATCCTGGTTCCTTTTTCTAAACGGAGATACAGTTCCACTATATAAGTTTAAAGTAACATCAAGATAATTGGTAATTTTTAGGTCTGTCTGTATATCTAACCTAAATCCAAACTCATCAAACAGCTTATACAATCTTTTTCTAATACCATCACATTTTTTCGGTATGCTTTTATCCACGATAATCAAACCATCATATGATAAAGCCCGTGGCTACTCGGGTCCATAATCTTATTAATGCTATACAATAATACACACCCGACGAGCTCACAAATTTCTGCCCCATCATATGCCCCTATTGAAATGTCAAAATTTCCACACTCCCATTTTTTTATCCATATACTATCTTCATAGTATAGCAATGTTTTACGACAATGCTTAATCATCTCCACCTTGTCTAAAGGTATCACCATAGATTCCTTAGCCAAATCTAACGCTCTATCCAATGTCCTTTCAGTTATCGATGGGTAAAAATCCCTAATATCATATTTGATAAAGGAACACCTATCATTCTTATCGTATTCCTCAAACCACTTAATACAATCTTTTGTACTCCACCACTGGTTAATATTTAATGCCAGCTTAAGCGAAGCACATATGTCTTGGACGATTATTTTACTAACCCTACCTATCTGTGTTTTGGCCGGGTTAATAAGCCTACATTCAGGATTAGTCTTGAAATCACTTTTGTGGTCCTTGATCATAATGAAACAATTCTTGGTATTGTATTTTTCATCTCTATCTACAATACCTAGTCTATGCGCCAACATTTTTGCCTCGCTATTCAACTCTTTTTCGAGATCAGGTGGTGCTTTCTTATAATGTTTAACCACCTCCTTAAACATCATTTGCTTATATTTTCCCTTTTCTATTTCATACAAATTGCCCGACTTATCCGACTTTACAAATATGCTCTCGGACTCCTTAATTCTCCTCATATCCTCATACATTTTTTGCTGAATATTATTGCACATTTTCCTAAACTTTATCCCCTTAACCATTCCTATCATTTCAGCCCCAAACTTGTCCATCTCTTTGATATGGGGGGGTCTTAGTTCTAAACCCATTTTTCTCCAGTCCCTCCTTTTCCGTACAGTTAATCGCATTGAAAAAAAAATATGCCTTCCACCTCATATTTTTTATAAAAGATTCTATCCTTCTCAACAGAACTAACTTATACTGATGCCTATTAGGTATTGGTATGTTTTTATATGAATAATTTATATTTGCCTTCTCCATAGTAACAGGAGCAAAGAAAGTGCTCAATGGAAAAAAACAGATCTTAAATATTTACTAATCTAATATCTACCAGCATTCACGATACCAGAAAAAAAGAAAAAAAAAACCCGCCAGGAACAAGAGATAAGAATATCTCAAATCACTGCCTAGGGAAAAAAGAAAAAATATTATAGGTCAAAAAGAAAGAAAAGGCCAACCTCGTCAGACCCCTTGAAAAAAATCAAGAGATATGCAGTCAGTTGGTCAAAAGAAAACTAAAACCTTCCGTGAACACTGCAATGCTACAATTACAAGAGTGCTTAACATGAGTGGAGTCAATGATGAAATTAACTTAAATCGCGAGCCGGAAATCTACTAAAGTTTCACCTTAACGGATCATCAGGAAGTCTAACCCCAACTGATGCTAAAGGAGAAAACGCCGTTTTATATTCACCAAAAACCCACCTAGCTTAAAATTTACATAACAAAAAAAAAAAAAATCAAACTTGTCCATCTTGTGGAGAGGGGGGGGGATAGGTGGGGTGTTTCCTAGTTCTAAACCCATATTTCTCCCGTCCCTCCTTTTCCAAACAGTTAATCGCATTGAGAAAAAAATATGCCTTCCACCTCATATTTTTTATAAAAGATTCTATCCTTCTCAACAGAACTAACTTATACTGATGCCTATTAGGTATTGGTATGTTTTTATATGAATAATTTATATTTGCCTTCTCCATAGTAACAGGAGCAAAGAAAGTGCTCAATGGAAAAAAACAGATCTTAAATATTTACTAATCTAATATCTACCAGCATTCCCGATACCAGAAAAAAAGAAAAAAAAAACCCGCCAGGAACAAGAGATAAGAATATCTCAAATCACTGCCTAGGGGAAAAAGAAAAAATATTATAGGTCAAAAAGAAAGAAAAGGCCAACCTCGTCAGACCCCTTGAAAAAAAATCAAGGGATATGCAGTCAGTCGGTCAAAAGAAAACTAAAACCTTCCGCAAACACAGCAATGCTACAATTACAAGAGTGCTTAACATGAGTGGAGCCAATTATAAAATTAACTTAAATCGCGAGTCGGAAATCTTCTACTAAAGTTTCACCTTAACGGATCATCAGGAAGTCTAACCCCAACTGATGCTAAAGGAGAAAACGCCGTTTTATATTCACCAAAAACCCACCTAGCTTAAAATTTACATAACAAAAGAAACCAATAAAAAAAAAAATATATATATATATATGCAATTATCTTTTAGCTATATATAAAAAAAAATGAATATAATGATTTATATATATATATATATATATATATATACACACACATACTGTTACGCAAACACACGCTCTTTGGGGTCAACAAAGGCATTTGCACAATGATAATAATAAAAAAAGATGCAAAATTCCCTGAGTTCAAATATAAATAACAAAAGAACACAGTCAATGTGAACTACTTCTCAAGACACCAGTGAACATAAAGGAACACTACTGATAAACACACTTGTGAAATTACAGAAGACAATACCAGTTATAAATTTTAAATACTAACATTTATTTATCAGAATAGAGAAAGGACTTTGGTTTAGAGTGAGGCTATGATAAAGAACCAATGAGAGACTTGAGGCCGTAAGGCCACAGGTTTTGGCTGGGATACCTTCAGGTGGGGGAGCTACATTATTGACTTCTTTGGCCCCCATGTATAGCACTGGACCTTGCTGTCCAGTTTAAGCTATAACCAGGCATATGTGCCTGTCTGGTGGGAGGCAGAGGCAAATATTATCATAAAAGGGAAAGGATTAAGAAAACAAAAAAAAAAAAAAATTTAATGAGGGGAAAGGGATCTAACCGAGATATGTTAAACCAATGAGCAAAGAATACATTCATACAAAAATATCAGTCAATGAAGAAAAGAGAAAGTTCACTTACCATATTTACCAACCCCTCTGCTCGGGCAGGATATGATACAAGATCAATTTTTAAGCGTAGTTTAACAGATTTGAATTCAGAGTTTCCTTCTCCTAGACTAGTTGCCTCACCAAGACTGAAGAACCCAGTCTTCCCTACTATTTACCCATAGCTGGAGGGAGAATAATTGGATTCATACCTTTCCCAAGGGTATTAGTGCTATGAGAAATGCAACGTCTTGTCCAGGATTTGAACTCGTGTCGCCATGTCCATTTCCTACGACGATAACCATTACACCACGTGCACCTCCATAACCATTACACCATGGGCACTTACAGTTCATCAGAAAGTGGGTTTGGAGAAAAATTCAAATCAGAGGTCAGAAAAGTTTAGTATATATGCAAGTTTTCTCTGTAGGAGAAAGATGATGAGATAAGTCAAAGTCATTTGGAAAAATAGATGGTATTATAATGAGGACAGGGTGAGGTTAATCTCAGTTCTTTGGTTACAGGAATGGCGCTAGGTAGTCTTCCTTCAGGGTTGGTGGAATTTAGATATTCATCTTCTGGGAGATTCAGTCAAATGTTTTCTTCATTAGAAAAAGGCATTATTTCGTCTTTTTCCTTTCTTCAGCAATTATTAGGATATTCCATCAAATATTTTCTTCGCACAAATAAGACATTATTTCCTCTTTCTTCCTGGTCATCTCAGGATGATGGATTTACTTTTCTTTCAGTACAAAGGAGGCAATATCCTTCAGGTTTTCATTTCTCTATTTTTCTATTTTTCACAGAGATTTAATCGACACATTTCACCATCTCGCTAACCAACCACAAACTGTGTTGGCAACTTTATTTTTGGCGGGAAAATTCTGTTGCCACTCATGCAATCAGATTTGCATAAGCGCAAGAAGTGTGCAAGCAGTATAAAAGTCTGGTCATTGCGTGTACTGATCTCAAGGTTAATGCCAAGGTAACATCAGACATTATATGATTCCAATGGTGGTCGAAGGAAGAATTGGAAATATTAAGAAATGTACATCCTTGCTCATAATTGACTAAAAATTAAATACTTTCTTTCATAAACAGAAAAGTTTGAAAAAAAAAATATATATATATATATATATATATAAATAAACGCATTTTCACTCGCTGGTAATTTTACTCTTATTCACATACTTGTAAAATCTAAGGTTGCTGTTATAGCAGTGACACAACATCACAACACAGAGGTGATTTTTGAATATTCATAGATATTAGCTTTTTTCAGAAATGTGAATAATTCAAAAATTTACTTTGAGTCAATTACTATTAAGTTAGCCAAAAAAAGTTAGTTTAATTTGCTTTGGTGGGGAGCATACTGTTTTGGTTTAATTGTTTAAAAGCACATCAACACATTATGGGTTATTTAATGCAAAAAGTTGAATAACAATGATGACTATTTTGATTGATCCAGATAATGTTTTAAAAAAAAATCATTCTACCTCTTATTTGACAATAATAATAATTTCCCAGTCGAATTATATGATACCAATTATTCCTCTCTAATACAAATCATTTATAGATAATTAAATGGTTTCAAGTAACAATTCCTATACAATAATAAATTTATTTGTTTGCAGAGTTATGATTTCCAGTATTCTTACCAAACACCAGTAATTTAAAAGCAATTATATTGTTTCCAGTAAATACTAATAATAATTCTAAGCAAACAATGATAGCTTTAAAAAACTATTAATACTAATAATTTGCAGATAGTTACATGGTATCAAGTATCATCATCTAATACAAATAATTTCCTAATAGATCTCTTTGATCCATATGTGGGACCTAACCAGATACTACCACTACAAGTCAAAGTGGATCTGGGAGTAATAATAATGGAAAAGTATTCCACACTCTCTAGAAAGCCAAAACTAGAGCCTCACCACAGGATGCAGTTTAGGGTGATATCCAAAACACGTATTTTGCAATGGGAGAGGGGTTCTAAACCCTCTGCAGTAGAGGATGCAGTCGGCATACTCTAAATTTCACCAACTGGGCAACTGATAATTTACACAATTATATAATAATCCTTTGTAAGCAATTAATAATTCTTAATGGAAATAAATAGAGTACAGTTGTAAGCTTTTAAGAATTCCTATTTGACATTCATTTTCAAACAGATCTATTTAACACAGGTGGATTGATTGGTTTTAGAGCATGTAAAACTGTTGGGTTATTTAATCACCAAGTCAGTGTTTTTCCCAAAGTAATTATACAATTTCAAGTAAATATTCCTATTTAATGATAATGATAATTCATTTACCCATGCTTACATAGTTTCAAGTATTGCTATCTAATACTAATAATTTACACACAGTTACATGGTTTTTCGTATTTCAATTTAATACTAATAATTTCTGAAAAGATCTGTTTGACACATAAATGAGACCTCAACAGATACAAACACTCCAGGTCAGAGTAATGGTAACAAAGGAATATACACTACGCTCCTTTCCTGCTGTCTTTCAGTCAACTTCATAACTTCATCCATGCAAAATATTTTGATTTCACAAGCAATGAATTGCTCAAAGTGCCTTTAGTAATCTTCCAAGGAATTGAAATGAGAGCCAGAAGGTGGAATATCTGTATAAATACTGTGGATGAGCATTATCTTCCCACTAAAGCTGTGATCATTTTTGCCTGGCCACCAAAGAAATTTACTGTTTAGCAACATCCTGATGGCATATAATACCTTTCTCTTAATTCCTAACACTTGTCAGATGAATTACTGCTGAGGTATAATTCAGAGCAGTACTTCTAATCAATTTTTAATGCTCTAATTTGGAGACATTCTTCCAGTCACACTGTATAAGTATATACAGTATCACCTTGTTTGTATGAAAAAAGATTTCTGGTACAGTTAGTGATGGTTCATTTTGATCCATATTGTTGTAAAGTATTCACTTTTCATTGCTCATCACAAATTCTTTGAAAATGGAATATTTTCATCAAATAGCAAATTATACATGAAAATAGAGTACATTAGTTTTTTGTTGTTGTTGTTGTTTTTTGATAGTCTTGCTTTTAAATATAACACATGAAAGCAACTAAAACCACCATTGACAAATAACTTTAAAGTGCCTAATTTGGATATTTTGACTATTTTGTATGACAATTATTCTCAAGCAACATTTTCTTTGGGTAAATATCAACTTAAACTTGATGACCCAACTAACAATGCAAAAAAATTTCAGTAAAAAATTTTGTAAAGCGCTTTTTGGACTTGCATTCAGAATACATTCATAAGATGGACCAATATATTTTTGCATCTGATTTACATTTTTACCTACAAGAAAAACCCAGAGAAAAAAAATCTAAGATAGATGTTGTTTGCTTTGTTCCATCTACAATGCTAACAAAAATAAACCAACTGAATTTAACAACCAAAAATCTAAACTGATAGTTGTCACAATTCATCATCTTTTTAATGGGATTAGTTTCAGTTAATACTCCCCATGAAATGACAATAAAAAAGAACAAGTTTTTCTCCCCAACAAAATATTTAACATATAAATAACAATGAAGATAATTTATTGATAATTGGGATTTTTACTTCATTTTTCATAAAAGGACAAAAAGTGATTTGTATTGCTTTTTTGAAGTTATGGATAAATCATCATGAAAAAAAGTAAAAATCAAACCAAATTGAAATAGAAATGAGAAAATCATTTTGAATAGACAGATCATTTTTTTTTTAAATTGAATGAATTTCAAAAGATAACCTTACAATTTAAGAGGAATGACCAATGTTCAAAATAAAAAATTCCACAGCAGCTTGTATATAAACCAAAGATGTGGATTTTTTTTTTTTTGCTAGATGCATTCATCATTTTAATCAGATTTTTACTTAATGAACTGAAAAGTGCACTTTTGGGGGAAAAATACTCTATCTACTTTGCTAGAGGTTGTCTGTTTATATCAAGGAAACATTATAATATGCCTCCTGTATAAATCCAAGTTTTTTTTTTGGGGGGGGGGTAGAGGTGGTGGTAAATGACTAAGATTAGAAAGCATCATAACGTATGGATAAGAACAACAAAGATTTTCTAGGTGAGCGTCTACACTGATGAAGAAAATCTAGATTTGTAGTTGTCAATGTTCTTCATAAAATGTCCGTGAACATTTATGACTCAAACTATTCTACCCAATTTAACAATTACAAATGTTCCCATAAAAAAATGTTTATAATGATAAATAATTTTACAAAGATATTGCTTTTCAGTAGTCCAACTTTGTAAAAAAAAAAATAAATTAAATCAAAGTCCAATCAAAGATGTGGAACACAATACTAATTAACATTGTAGCATGCGGTTTTTTAAAAGTATTTTTCTTTCATACTAAAACAACAAGGTCACTATTACACAATATTTTTATTCAATTGGTATTTTAAAAATTTTCAGACATCTCATATGCAACTATTTAAGAACAATTCTCTCAGTATATTTGTAACCTTCATACTTTTGCTAAGTCATCCACTAAAACAGTTGATCCAAACAAAGTTTTATCTTTATACAAACAGAAATACATATCTTTGTTCTGAAATATGTTGGTTCAGTTTCACCTCTCTGGCTAATTAAGACAGAGTAAGTCCTAGATACTTACAACCATTGCACACAAAACTGAAGAAGTCAACAAATCAAGCAGAGAAAAGAGAAATACAAGGCAATCAAAGCCAAAGTGAAGCATCTTGTTTTTCATAACTACAGTCAAAAGAAACAAACAGTGAAGAAAACTCAGTTATTTTTATCTATTTTTAATAATACTAGGTAAAGCAATTTAATATTGTTTTGGCTGCAAGGATAAACACTGATTTACTTGTTAGCTTTACACATGGAAAGAAATTTAAAAAAAAAGGAAGAAGAAATGACTTTAAATGCAAGACCCATGAAAACCTTGCCAAATAATTTGGCAAGTTTTACAGTAATGTGTAATGATATATCAATTACTATAAACAAATAAACAGCACTTCTTTTTGTTTTCATTAATGCTTACCTATGAGACAGACATAAAACAGAGGAATATTACCAATGACAAATTCTATATGTGTGTACCTTTGCTTGTTTGCATTAGAATTCGGAATATGCATAATTATATATTAAATTCTTTACCCCAAAATCGACAATTTTGTTTTAAACTATGTTTTTGCTTTATAGGAGCTTATATATCATAATTGATATATGATTTTTAAACAATGAAAAGTTCTTAGCCCAACTAAGAAAACAAAGACCTCTAGACATAAAAATCTATGTGTAATTCTATATATTTAACTTACGGTTCAACACACTCGTCATATTGTTACTAATGTTTCTTGAACACTTCAAAAAACAAAAAAAAAAAATAAATAAATAAATACATTTTTTTTTTTTTTTTTAAATTGAACCAAAGATTTTTCAATGCCCCATCCATATTCAATAAAAGTTTCATTTTGCTTAATTCAAAAAAAAAAAAAATAGAAAAAGATATTTGAACTAAAGATAGAAAAAGAACATCAGATATACAGAAGACTGTTTAGTGAAACTGAAAGGTTTTTGTGATAAAAAATGGATTTGAACTTTTAATTCAATATGATATATAGTAACCAAAAAAGATCTACACAATCGATGTACAAAAGTGAAAAGGCAAAACATTAAATGAAGCTATATTTCAATCTATGAAAAACTTTCATGAGCATTTGGTGATACAGGAGTGGTTGAATATATCAGAGCTTTATTCAAAAAGGTCAAACAATGTAGATAGATTAATAAACCAGCATTCTAAATTCAAATAGCACACAATTTTGTGTATTGATGCATGCATAATGCATATGTTTATATTACTAAAGTTGAATTGGTTGAAAACACAAACTTTATAGCCTATTGTCATTTAACCAATTTCTTTACAACAATTTACCTTTTTTTTAAGTATCTTTTATCAGAATGAAAAACGAAAAAGAAAATCATTTCAAGAAACACATTTAACAACACAATCTAAATGGAATCTACCAGTTAAAAAAAGGTCTCAGAGAGATTTTTCTGCTTGGATCTGAACAAACATTTACTATGCAACAGTGAGCAATTGGCTTATTGATTGACACAAGAAGATAAAATACTTTTTATTGGGATGAAGATGTCAACCAGTAATTTTGGTGCATAATATCACCCATCCTCTTGCTGCAAATGCAATATAGCAAATGCTTATGGAACTGAAAGGAGGTTCTTCTACAAGTAATATATTCTCCATGTCAGTAGTCACTTTAAGATTTGTTGCATTCCATGCAACACTGCTTCTCTGGTCAATGGTTTCAATAAGTTGAAGATATTAAAAACTTCATCAAATCAAAACCATAAACATTCTTTTATCTTGGATTACACAATTTATTTGAAAGGTAGCATAAGGTCATAAAAAGCCAGGGAAAATATTTGAATGAGTAAATAATGATGCTATGAATTTATATGAATGAAAGATTTTATCATCAAAATGCTAGAAACTTTAGTATTAAACTAAAAATTTCTGCTCAAGAAAGAAAGCAATTGAAATAAACAATGCTTGTTAAAACAGAATTTTCAAATAAGTATAAACCCGTTGTTCTTAAAAGTGCAAATCTCTTAGGAATACGTCTCAGAATAATGTAAAATTTGGATTTCTTGCTTGGTTCATATTCAACAAGAATAAAAATGTTGATTTTCTTGCAACTTCACAAATTAACTAGTCGATGAAATACAACTGATTTAAAAAATTCTAAGATTAATTATTTTCATTATTTTACACATTGTTATTATTCTTACCACAATCTTTTTCCTTTTTTTCATTATTAATATATTCTTTTTTTCCTATTCAGGTGTTTGTTGCATCCATTATTTAAAAACTACTTTTTTTCCTCTTAAAGAACAAAGTCAAATTCTTATAGATAAGGTTCAGTCACAAAATCAACCTCTGAATATAATCAATTCGCTTTCATAAAATTCTCGAATTTTTTATCACAATTCATATTATAAACCTGGATATTACAAAATTGTTCAATAGAATTTAAACAGACACAGTTTTCAATAGAGATAAACTAATTTAAAAAAACTTATCAATTAAACAGACCAGCATCCCAGTAAACAATTTGACTGGATTTGCTGCACCAAAAAGAAACAAATAAGAAGACTGGCTTATATGAAGTCACATAGTATTTAATCAAGAAAATATTATGACTTGAATATCTTAAGGTGCTATTTTTGCTTACTTATTCTTCAGTTAGATGACCATCTAGGAGATGAAAAAAAAACTGAAATTAACAAGAAAAAAGAACAAGTACAAAATTAATATTACTATCAGAAGAAAATGCAGTGAAATATTAAAATCATAATATTTTCTTGATTAAATATTGTGTTCTGATAGGCTTTCTGAGAGAGACATGAAATTTCTTGTTTAATTCATTCGTCAATATGTTCTTTACTTAGAAATATAAATCATCATGTTTGCACACAGAAACATTATATATATATATTTATTGGTTTGGTTGCTTGGGTTTTATGGCATATCAACCTTTGTAGGTTATTTAATGCCAAATCCATTTTTATACAAATAGTTCTATTTCAAACAATTCAGTTTAGGATAAGTACACAGTTTAAATGTAAGTACAATTTAATTGTGAAAAACATTTCTATTTCAAGCTATTCAGTTTAGTCAAGCAGTTCTAATTTAGCTAATTCAGTTTAGTACAAGTACGGATTTTGTTTACACACAGTTAAATGCATATAACAATTCAATTTAGTGAAAATACAGTTTCAATGTCAAAAACCAGTTCTATTTCATATAATTCAGTTTAGTATAAGCACGTTTTAATTGTCAAAAACATTTCTATTTCAAACAATTCAGTTTAGCAAAAGTACCAGTTAGTTCTATTTAACCCATAGATAGGGCCCTATCAGGTGCTACCACTCTAGGCCAGAGTGGACCTGGGAGCAATGACAATGAAGGGGTGCTCTGTATTTGCGAAAGCTCCAGCATTACTGGGACCTCACCATCAGATTCTTTACTGTCATATCCAGGACACTCATTGGGGAAGTCTTACCCCTCTGCAGAGGTGCAGTCAATGTAATCTACAGCCGACTGGGCAATACACAGATTTAATGTCAAAACAGCTCTATTTCAGATAATTCAGTTTAGCATAAGTACACAGTTTAGATGTCAAAACTGTTCTATTTCAAGCAATTCAGTTTAGGACACAGTTTTAGAGTCGAAACAGGTCTATGTTAAACAATTCAGTTCAGCATAAATACACAGTTTAAATTTTTTTAAAAACCAGTAAACTCCAACCACCGTTTAGTTCTATTTAACCCAAAGATAGGACCCTTATCAGGTGCTACCACTATGGGCCAGACTGGACCTGGGAGCGATGACAATGAAGGGGCACTCCATATTCCCTAAACCTCACCATCAGATTGTTTAGTGTCATATCCAAGACACTCGTTGGTTGGGGGTCTTACCCCTCTGCAGAGAAGCAGTTGGTGTATTCTACAGCCCCAGCCGACTGGGCTATATATATATATATATATATATAGATAGAGAGAGAGAAAGAAAGAGATAAAATGGTTGTATGAAGGTTTGTAGTCATATTTGAGCATGTGAATATATACATCCGTGTGTGCAAATGCATATTTATATATATATTTACATATACATGTGATGTTTGGGAATGCATCACATACCTTTAAATAAACACATATCATTAGAAAGATGTATAAGCCTTGCAGAAAAAACAGATACAGATTTTTATATAGAAAAATATGTAAAATAAATGTTTTAGTAAAAAAAGTAGACATTTACTGACGTGTTTGTAGATAAATAAATGTGAAAATCACATTTTCAGTGCTAAAATTTTGAAAGATGTCTATATTTATCCATTTTGCAAAATAAAATATTTGTAGATGCTTAAAGAAATATTAGAAAACATAAAATGTATCCTGCTGAAATCACAAAATCTATTTTCACAAATATCAAATCAAGAAAATTGTTGTGATTAGTCTTAAATCATTTTTTAGTTTATAATCCAACTTAATCTAAACCAATGGTTTGGCAATCACTTTTCATAACAATGTCTGCATAAACAACAGCACAAAAATATCCAAATATTATGACAAGTGACAAGTTAACAGAATAAAAGCAAAAGATTTAGCAAATAGAAAAAAATAAAATTAGATTTCAAGGAAAAAGGTAAAGATATTCTTCTTGTTTACTTCTTTTTATTCTGCTTTGATCAAATGACAAAGGAAATCGAGACATTTTGTATTTTTCTTTCAAGAAAACACGCTGCCATGTTTACAACTGAAATTTTTTCTTCAACTAAAACAGAAACAATAGAAACAAAAAAAAAAAAAAGGATCCAAATGTGAAAGCTCTTGAGCTATTCCACCTTCACAGGGGAATTTTTACTTTTTTCAAGACTTGTGGTTCAAAATTGTCAAAACACTGACGAATAATCAAGGAATAAGTCAATATGACGACAAATATTAAAATAAATGAGCCAATGGCCCTGGAGACCAAGGTTAAATCCTAGGTCAAGTCTTACCAAAGACTTAAAAAGTGGTATTTGATACTTCCTTGCTTAACACTCAGCATTATAAGGTATGTATCAAGGGTAATGGGGAGAAATCCGAGGGAAAGGAGTAGTGCCTTCCCCTACACTTCGGTGTAGTAGCTATCGATAGGGGAGCCTTCAGGTCGCCCTCGACTACAGTTGCCAACTTTACTTTTACCGGATATTGGCATTATGGTTAGAGTGTTCACCAATGGCCTAGGAGACCTGGGTTCAATCCCAGGTCAAGTTATACCAAAGACTCAAAAAAATGGTACTTGATGCCACCTTGCTTAACAGCATTACAAGGTACGGATCAAGGGTAAAGTGGAGCAATCCAGGGAAAGGAGTAGCGCCCTCCCGTACACCTTGGTGTAGTAGCTATCAAAAAGGGAGACTTCGGGTCACCCTCAACTACGGTTGTTAGCTTTTATTAAAATAAAAAAAATGTTCAACACCCTAAGGGAACCTTACTGAAGCCAGTGACATACTGTTTCTAGTTTTGACTTACGATTATTACAATCACATTAGAATTACATTATCCTTAGTATTCTAATATTCTTGAAAAGGTAATTAGAATGAATTATTCAGACGAAATGAAAATTATTTATCAATTATATCTACTGTTAAAATATCCTCCAGCAATATCTGTGAAGGAGTGTATTCTCTAGAATCAGTTATTATAATAATAAAACAATAGCTAATTCTTTTCCAATTAAATTCTTATATTAGGATTGATTTAGTTATAAATTTCATGTTAGGAGAAATTGGTAACACTCACGCAGCTTCAAGAAAAACTCACCATTTTCAGTGGGGATGAATAAACTTTCCTGTTTATGGTTTTCATAGAAAAAAACACTGT
The DNA here is from genome assembly GCA_963585895.1 of Sepioteuthis lessoniana. Taxonomy (NCBI): domain Eukaryota; kingdom Metazoa; phylum Mollusca; class Cephalopoda; order Myopsida; family Loliginidae; genus Sepioteuthis; species Sepioteuthis lessoniana. The sequence goes on from CAUZXS010006001.1 coordinate 322,121, forward strand.
CATGTTCATACAAGGAAAATAGAAAAACATGAAGTGTATGATATTTAGTTATGGAGAAAAATCAAAGCCAAGACAAGAGAAACTGGATCAAATGAAAAAGCAAACAAGTCTTGCAAAGAGCAGCAAGATTAAAAAGTAGTTTTATGCAATTTAGATCAATATGTTCTGATATACAAAATAAATGACTATTACTTGTCATCAAGTTTTTATACAGTATATACTTGTGTAAAAGTTGAATTTTGAAATGCTCACTTTTGACAAAAAATTAATCTCAACTTATATTGTCGTGAGGTAAAACAAAACAAAAAAAAGGACCAAAAGCATTCTTGGCAACAAAAATTCATTGTATGAATTAATGATTCCATTATCCTACATCCAGGGTCAACCAATACACAAGATCAACTTATACACAAATATGCTCTTTAAAAAAACATTTGTTATTATTCTTAGCCTATTGTTGTTATAAAAAATTACTACATGATATAAATTTCTATAATACGAGTGTTCACAAAATGACTCTTGTAAGATTGCAAGAAAAAGAAAAAATACATTTTAAAGGTTAATATTTAGAGTCTTGTTTTGGTTTTGTTTTACTGTGATTGTTCGGGGGGAGGGGGGTTCCCTTCTTGCAGTCTTACAAGATTTGTTAAGTTTGGTTCAACTTTTAATAAAAAATTGTCCAAAATGTTTTTCACATTCTTGGCCATATTGAAGAGTACAATTTTTCTTTAAAATCCAGTGAAATTATTACTTTTGATATCTGAGATATTTTCTCTCCAATGTGTAGAGAGATTTGGAATATTTAGTTTTTCTAAAACATTTTATCTTAGGGATTTTAAATTTTGATTGTTGTGTGTTCATAGTGTAACAGATGTTGAGTCTAGTATAAATTGTTGACTGTAGTGTATGCAAATGAGAAGCCTGATTTATAAAAACAAAAAAAAGGTGAATAAAATAACATTCAGCAGCCTGGAAATCACAATAGTAGATGTAGGTAACAACTAAAATTTTCAAATCCCATGAACAATTGACAAGTGTTTCAACATTTACCAGCACAAAAAAAAATATCGGCAAACAGACTGTAATGTAATGATTAGTATACTCATCTTGCAAATCTATTACTGACCTCTAGTTTCTTCACTTACCTATAGCTTACTTTTTTTTTCTTTAAAGAATTTATATCATCCTCATGGCATGCCGCAAGCATGAATTTCCCTGGCCTTCTCCCATCACTCGTCCCTACCGTCCATTGCTTTCAGCTGGTCCGCTATGCTACATCCTATATCAGTGCAGAGCTGCTGTAGATAAGTTCTAGCAGGTCACCCTACCCTTGCTCATCCATGTGAGGGAGGTCCACAGGAGTATGTCGCTTATGAGTTTGATCTAACCTCTCCAGCATCATCCAGCATGTCTTCCTCGTCAAATTTGGATGTTTTTTGAGATGGGTGGTAGGTATTTGTACAGCTTTTGCTTTGTAGGGTGCTGCCTCCAGGACTTGTTCAATAGAGGTCGCAGTATTCTTGTGCAATTGCTGTCAAGCTTTCTCTCCATACATTTGGTCAGCATCCATGTGGCGCATCCATAGAGCAGTATTGACACAACCATTACTCGGAAAAAACTGCATTTTATTTCATCTGATAAGTCTGACTTTTATATGATCAATAGTCTATCGATAGCAGTCCAAGCCTTCGCAAGTTGTGTGTTGATATCATTTTTGGTAGATGAGATGCTGCTTTGGAGGTATGTGAACTTGTCTACTAGTTTCAGAGGACCACCCTTTTATGTGGAGATGTCACCTCTTTGATTAAAGCACATGAACTCTGTTTTCTCTGCATTGACATGGAGGCCTATGCCACCAGCTGTTCATTCCAGAATATGCAGCAGGGATTCAGCTTGGGTGAGTGTATTTGCCAGAAGTGCTATGTCATCAGCATAGTCTGCATGCATAATTGTTTGTGCGGGGTATCTTTTGCTTCTTGTCTTTGCTAGCATAAAGTCATTTTCTCTCATTAAATCTACCAACGTTTGGAGCACGTAGTCTAGGCTTATAATGAACAGGTATACCCTTGCTGCACACCTACGACAATGTCAAAGAAATCTGTGTCTCCATCCAGTAATTGAACTTTTTCTTTCATGTATTTATATAGCATTATTATAGCAGCGTCCATTTCTTTAGGGAGACTGTAGGCCCGAAGTATTTGCTCCATACTTCCTCTGTGTATGGAGTCAAATGCCTTGGAGAAATCAACAAATAATAGTCACCTCAGGGGTTTTGCACAAACACTTTCAAATAGTCAAAATTTGTGATGTCATGGATCAATTTCTTTGAAAGCAATTTTGGTTCTTCCAAAGAATTTTCTCAATTTCAAGTTATATGTAATTGAGTAAAGAGCATTGTAAATCTTGGCCACTATGGAAGTAAGGGTTGTACCTCAGTAGTTCTTGGCTATTCCAAGGTCATCCTTCTTGTTGAAAGGGAGGATGCATCCCTTTGTCCATCCGTCTATTATGTTCAGATTGTAGACGGCACTGCAATATCGGAGCAGTATGTTGTCAAATTTTCTTGTTTTCCATACTTCTGGGGGTATTTTATCAAACCCGCTACTTTCCTATCTTAAATATTTTTAGTGCTACCTTGAGTTCTTCTCGTGTAAACTCTCCTAGTTTGATGTCTAGTGGATTGCTAATATTTTTTGTGATAAGTTCATCTGTAACGTTAGAGGATTTTCCAAGCAGATTCTTGAAACGTTCTTTCCACAGACATATTCATTCTTCTTGCTGGCAGCTTTTAGTTTGATTCTTGCAGTACTTTTCCTTCAACTCACCTAATTTACTGTATGCCATGCTATCCTAGATTGTCTATCTTCAACCAAGTTTCTAATCTTATTGATCTGGTCTTGAATGTATTCTGTTTGTCCTTTTAGATAAGCGTTATTTAGTTCGCTTGGTGCTTTCTTAAGTTTCTGAGCGTTGGAGTTGAGTTTCTCCTATTGCATAGGGATGCAGTTTTCACATCGTTATGTTTTTTCTTAACTGCAAATGTCTCCCAAGGAACTCTATGTTTTGTTCTTAGGTTGGTTGTTATGCATTCAGGCACCACTTCTATGTAGGCATTAATGAAGTTCTCATATTCATCATTTGAGGTAAGTGTTTTTGATATCTCCTGTCGAGCATTGAATATGTTTCTAAGTGTTATCGTATATTTATTGCTAATATCCTTATTGTTAAGCAGAGACCAGTCATAGAGTGCAATTTTGGTTGTTAGTGCAGCATTTCTGCGTAGGCTCAAACATATCTTTGCTGTGACCATTCGGTGATCAATGGACACATCTTCAGAAGAGGGATATGCCTTACAATTCAATGTGCTATTAAACCATTTGTTATTCATGAGTATATAGTCTGTGTTTTAGCCTTATTTGGGTATGTGTAGGTCCAAAGTTTTCCCTTTCTTTTCTGGAATTTTGTATTAAGGCATGTTAATCAATTTTCTAGAGTGAAGTCCATTAGGTGTTCCCCATTTCTGTTTGTCAAGTTCTGTAAGTTGAATTTGTTGTTACCCATTTGTTTATTCATGTCTCTACCGATGATTAGAATGTTTTGTTTCGGGATGCAACAAACAAGAGAGGATAGCTTGTTATGGAAGGCATCGAGATCCATTTCATCACTAGCATTGGTAGGTTTGGTTTGGTTTGGTGGGTTTTATGGCATATCAACTTTTGTAGGTTATTTAATGCCAAATCCATTTTTATGTAAATAATCAGTTCTATTTAAAACAATTCAGTTTAGCATGAGTACACAGTTTAATTGTCAAAAACATTTCTCTATTTCAAACTTTTCAAGCAGTTATATATAACAATTCAGTTTAGTGTAAGTACATTTTCAATGTCAAAAAAATTTCTATTTCAAACAATTCAGTTTAGCATAAGTATGCTGTCAGTTCTATTAAACCCATAGATAGGGCCGCCCTATCAGGTGCTTCCATTCAGAGCTAGAGTGGACTTGGGAGCAATGGCAATGAAGGGGTGCTCTGCATTCCCCAAAGCCCCAGCATTGCCGAAACCTCACCATTAGACTGTTTAGTGTCATAATCCAGGACACTCATTGGGGGATCTTAACCCTCTGCAGAGGTGCAGTCAGTGTATTCTACAGCCCCAGCTGATTGGGCAATACACAGAGTTAATGTCAAACAGTTTTATTTCAGATAATTCAGTTTAGCATAAGTACACAGTTTAGAGGTCAAAACAGTTCTATTTTAAACAATTCAGTTCAGCATAAATACGCAGTTTCAATGTATAAAAACAGTAAATGACAACCATCGTTTAGTTCTACTTAACCCATAAATAGGACCCTTATCAGGTGCTACCACTCTGGGCCAGAGTGGACCTGGAAGCGATGGCAATAAAGGGGTACTCTGCATTCCCCAAAGCTCCAGTATCGCTGGAACCTCACCATCAGACTGTTTAGTGTCAATATCTAGGACACTCACTGGGGGGGGGGATCTTACCCTTCTGCAGAGAAGCAATCAGTGTATTCTACAGCCACAGCCGACTGGCCAAGCATTGGTAGGGCTGTAGCAGAAAATGATTGTTGCTCTGGGGTTGCTATTAAGTTATTTTAGGAGCCGTAGGCTGATAAGCATACCTACACTTCCTATGACAGTGTTGACAGCATTTTTGCATGCAGATGTCAAGACGAACGTCCATCCATTGTCAGTATCATGGTATTTTATATCTTCTCCACTATGATGATATCTGTGTTCTTGTAAAAATTTATATATTTTATCCTATAAAATATAATAGCTGCTTATACAAGATAGTTTTTAATAACATTGTATTTTCAAGACTTAAAACAGACTACTTTAAAAAGACAGTATACAATCTCTCTATTAAAAGAGTGTACAATCTGAATGCAAAATTATCTTGTGTGTTTTACAATTTCGAATTGAACAATCACACCTTTGTTATCACAAACTTTTCAGTACATTAATATTCCCCAGTTGTGTCTAACTTATACAAAGAGATATATATGTAAGTAGATAGATTTTTTTTTTGTTAATTATCTATACTTTAAATTTAGCCCTATGTCTACACCTAGGGCTAAATTTAAACTATAGATAATTAACAAAAAAAAAAAATTTTTTTAAAAAAGCATAGAGTTAAATTGAGAATTAATGTAAATGAATAAATAAAATAAAATGTTAGATAGAAAATTGTGAAAAAGCATATAATACATACGTACTACTCATAAAAAGTGTAACTGATTAATGGTTTCTAAATAGTTTTGAAATTTTAAAATATTTTAAATAAATTAAATATTTTTTTAGTTTAATTAGCGAAGAAACCAAACTAGCCACCTTCTACGATGAGCTATCCTCTCTAGTGCATAGCATTCCGAAACACAACCTGCTAATCATTGGAGGAGATATGAATGCCCAAATTGGGAAAAACAGACATAACAAATACAGCCTACACAACACATCAAATGGAAACGGACAACATCTAACAGATTTCATGATAGAAAATAGATTAACTTGCCTCAATACAAACTATCAAAAAAGAGAGGGAAAATTATGGACCTACACATACGCGAACAACAGTAAAGCGCAGATAGACTACGTCTTTATAAATAAGAAATGGAAAAATAGCGCGATGAATTGCGAGGCATACTCCTCTTTCGAGGGCATGTCATCCGATCACTGATTAGTCACGGCAAAAATACGACTAAGCCTCCAAAAAAACGCCACACGAACAGCGACCACTAAACACTATGACTGGGCCCTCCTTAACAACAGAGATATTAGAGATAAATATGTATTAGAACTAAGATACAGATTCGAGACACTACAAGAGAAGGAAGAAAAAAATACCCCAAACGACGAATATGAGAACTTCGTTAACGCACACCTCGAGGCAGCATCGAAGTGTATTCCAACAAAACCTAGAACGAAATATAGAGCCCCATGGGAAACGGAAGAGGTTAGAGAAAAACGTGCAGTAGTGAAAACTGCCTCCAAAAGCTACCGGAAGAACCCAACAATTGCAAATGCCCGAATACTAAAGAAGGCACAATATCAATTAGCAGGCATATATCTAAAAGAACAAACGGAATTCATACAAAATAAGATAGATAAGATTAGAGACTCGGTGGAGGATAGGCAATCTAGGATAGTCTGGCAAACAATAAACGAAGTGAGTGGAAGGAAAAGCACAGCCAAAGCAAAACTGAAAGCAGCAAACCAACAAGAAAGAATTAAACTGTGGAAACAACATTTTGAAAATCTACTAGCTAACCCTCCGAACATTACGCAGGAACCGATCACCAGAATTATCAGTAAGCAATTAGACATTAAACTTGGGCCATTCACTAAAGAAGAACTCGACTCAGTTCTAAGAAAAATTAAAAATAAAAAAGCTGCAGGGCTTGACGAGATTCCCCCAGAAGTGTGGAAGACGAGACAATTCGACGACATACTGCTCTGACACTGCAACGCAGTTTATAACCAAAATCCGATAGACAGATGGATGAAGGGATGCATCCCCCCCTTCCCTAAAAAGGGTGACCTTGGATTAGCCAAGAACTATAGAGGTATAACACTCACATCCATAGCAGCCAAAATCTACAATGCCCTACTACGAAACCGCATAGTATCCCAAATCGACAAAATCCTGAGGAAAAACCAAAATGGCTTCAGAAGAAACAGGTCCACGACCTCACAAATATTGACCATTCACAGAATCCTAGAAGGCGTGAGGGCAAAAAAACTTACAGGCGACATTACTATTTGTCGATTTTACCAAGGCCTTCGATTCCATTCACAGAGGGAAGATGGAACAAATACTACTAGCATACGGCCTACCAGAAGAAACCGTAGCAGCAATAATGATTCTCTACAGAAACACCAAAGTGAAAGTGCGTTCACCGGATGGAGACACAGATTACTTCGATATTGTAGCAGGAGTACTACAAGGGGACCCGCTTGCCCCATACCTCTTTATCATCTGTCTAGACTACGTACTTAGGACATCGATCGATAACATTAGGGAAAACGGCTTTGAGCTGACAAAGAAAAGAAGCAGAAGGTACCCCGCAAAAACAATTGCCGATGACATAGCGCTACTGGCCAATACACCCAACCAAGCCGAAACACTACTGCATAGTTTGGAACGAGCCGCTGCAAGCATTGGACTCCATGTCAATGCACAGAAAACTGAATTTATGTGCTTTAATCAGAAAGGCGTCATCTCCACACTAGACGGAACCTCCCTGAAACTGGTTGACAAATTCACCTATCTAGGAAGCAGCATCTCATCAACCGAAAAAGACATCGACACACAGCTAACGAAGGCATGGACAGCTATCGATAGGCTTTCGATCATATGGAAATCAAACCTGACGGATAAAATGAAACGCAGTTTCTTCCAGGCTGCGGTCGTGTTGATACTGCTGTATGGATGCACTACTTGGACGCTGACTAAACAGTTGGAGAAGAAGCTCGACGGCAATTATACAAGAATGTTGCGAGCAATATTGAACAGGTCCTGACGGCAACACCCCACACGGCGCCAACTGTACGGCCACCTACCACCTATCACGAAAACTATACAAGCTAGACGAACCAGACATGCCAGACACAGCTGGAGAAGCAAAGACAAGATCGTAAGTGATGTGCTCCTGTGGACCCCCGCATATGGCCAGTCAAAAGCAGGACAACCAGATCGAACATTCATACAGCAGCTATGTGATGATACGGGATGTAACCCCGAAGACCTGCCGAAGGCGATGAATGATAGGGAGACGTGGAGAGAGAGGGTCAGGGATATCCGTGCTAGCCGCACATCATGATGATGATTAATTAAAGTTTAAATCTAATTCAATGTAAAATTTGTAATTTAGGTCAAAATGTAATTAAAAAATTAAAAATTAAAAAAAATTTTTTAAATAAATTTACAACATTTCTAACCGAAATTAAAATTTAAAACGGAAGTGGGCTTAATGAGGAGATAACTCTTCATCCCTCTTCTATCCCCTCCCACTTTTCTGTGTCTATTCTAATTTTTTTATCTAAAAGATCTGAAGAAGTCCTGTTAATTTTTTCGTGTTTTTGGAAATTTCAAAAATGCATAACAGGATGGAAATAGATTTATAATCCTATGTGACTGGTTTTGTTGTTTTCTTAAAGTATATATATATATATATATATATATATACACACACACTAACACATACACAAACTATAGTATTAACTAAAAAACATAAGCTTCAGATTTTATAAAAAGTCCGTGTTTATTCAAAAACTATATGTTTAGAAAAGCCTGTGTTTCTTCTGGCTTTCTTTCAAATTTCTATTGAATAGATATAAGTGTAGAATTTATACTTTTCAAAATAAAAACAAATACATATATATTTACATAATTAATCATAAATTTTACAAGAAAATAATATCATAGAGTAAGAAAAATATTAATTGGTATATGATAAAATTACAGGTTTCCTGAGGCAAAACAAATGCTCTGTTAATTGATGACCATAAGCTAAAAGTCTGTAGAGTTACAATGTAAATCAACTCAAATTATGACCAAAAAATTTAAGTCTGAAAGTGTGTCATCAAAGAAAAAGACTTTAAAATCATGATATAATATGTACTACTAAAACTAACCTAAAAGAAAATTGGTATTATGTGTCCTGAGAAAAATGAGGAATTGATTTTCTGCTAACCATAACAGTTCTCGTAGCTCAATAAGTTGAGCAGCTTGTATGGTTAACCAAATTTCAAAGGCAAAATGGTGCAAACTCAAGAGTTGCCAAAAGTCCATTTTTTCCAATACTTATTGTTTACTGAAATTCTTTTTACAGATATATGAACATATTTTTGAAAAACTAAAGTGATTCCCAAGATAAAAATATAGATATTCTCTACATGTGAAATTAAAATTTGATTCTATATAATAAACTATCAGGCTGTTTTTTGTATTTTGGTAGGGGAACAATGTGAGACAAAAAACTGAAGAAAATCACATTCTTTAGGTATTCTTTTGTTAGCTGGCAACCCCTAGTCATGAAGGATTTCATATGAGGCATACCCTGATGGCCTAAGGGGAATTCTTTTAGAATCTTTTTTGGTAAAGGGTGTGACATTACCACTCAGTCAGCATACATAAGCTTTGACTGCAGATTGAAAATGGAGACACCTATGTTCCCTTTTCGTTACTTTCATTCAATCTGACTTGGTTTTTTATTTGCTGAGTAAAACCGTCCATTTCTGCGGCTTTTCTAATATCTTCAAGGGTGAATGGTGACTCTCGAATGGTATTAATCAGTAACCCTGAAAGCCCTTTTTCCTCCTTCAATAACGCCATCACAGTTTCTTCCAAAGGTTCAGTATTCTTTGGTATTAGTCTCGAGAGACCATCTGCATGTCCAATTTTTTTTAGATAAGATATACTCAATTTTTAAATTGCAATTTAGAAGTATAATACTCCACTGTTGTAACCAGTTTGCAGTGGGTGTCAGTATCCATTTCTTTGAGCTGAAAATAAATAGTAGAGGTTTGTGGTCTATTTATAATGTAAATACTCTACCATGTATAAATCTCTGAAATTTCTTAATAGGATAAATAACTGAAAGGCTTTCCTTTTCAATTTGACAATAATTTCTTCCTGCTGGTAGTAATGTTCTGGATGCATGAGCAATTGGTATTGTCGACCCATCTTCAAGTCTATGAAGTAGAACAAGCTCCTATTCTGTAGTCACTTATGTCTAATGCTCCGATCAGTTCTTTCTTTAGATCAAAGTGTGCTAGTGCAAGATATGATAAGAGACATTTTTTTTATTTCTTGAAATTCTTTTTCTCACTTTTTAGTCCAGCACCATTTTTTACCCTTTTTAATAGTTCCTTCAAAGGAGCTCATACATTTTCAGTATGTATATATTGTATTAACTTGCAAAACTTAGAACGATTGTAGCTTTGTTACATTGTCCAGTGAAGGCATATTTTTATGGCTTTTGCTCTTTCTGGGTTGGGTTTTCAATTATCCATCCCAAATATTTCATTCTTTCCATGAAAAATTCACTTCTCAGGTCCTAGCTTAAAACTATATCTGATGATTCTTTTGAATACTTCCCAAACATGTTTCCCATGTTGCTCCGTATTTTTGCATTTTATCAATGTCATCTAAATATGCCATCTCATAATCTAGACTGGCCAGCATAGTATCCATGATTTGTTGGACAAGTCTCAGTGCCACTTTTAGTCAAAATAGAAGATGTCTTAGAGCATAGAAAACCCGGTCTATATGGATGGTTAAGTATATGGAACATTCCTCGTTGACTTTAACTTATAGGTACACCTCCGACAAGTCAGTTTTAGAAAAGATCTTTCCTCCGTTAAGCTTAGAAAAAATGTCTTCTGGAGTGGGAAGAGGATAGTTATGTTCATTTAAGCAGGTTTTTAGGCCCAGAGAAAAATCAGCACAGACTCGTATTTTTCATTTCTTTTTTTTTTAATGTATACTGTTGGTGACACCCAATCTGAAAAATCCATCTTTTCCATCATTCCGACTTTCTCTAATCTTTTAAGTTGTTTGTTTATTACTTCCAAAAATGAAAAAGTTACATTTCTTTTAGGTTTGAATCAAGGTTTTACTTTTTCTTTAATTTGAATCTTACTTCGGTTTTCGTGCAACAGCCTAAACCCGAGAAAATATTTGAGAAAATTCATTTTTTAAGTCAGTTAAAAATTCCTCTATTTGTCTGGATTTCTTTTTTCTGTAGCGTCTAATTTATTACAGTAGGAGTTTATAAGCATCTCCCATAAATCAAATAATACTATCCAGTTAATACCAAAGAGACACAAATCATTTCCTGGTACAATGTATTCTTTTGAATTATACATTTTTCCATCAAAAGTCACGCAAGTATTAAATTTGCCTTTAAATTTTAATTTCTTCCCAGATACACTTCTAGCAACTTTAACCATGTTCAGATATATGTCCACTATGTAAATGACATTTTCATCACAACACACACCGACAAAATTAACAAACTTAAACTCAAGAAAAAAACTCTGTACTAAACTTTACCACCAAACTCAAAATTAATTTTAAAAAATCCCTTTTCTTGATGTACTGACAAATTCCACAAATTATAACAAATTCATTATATATTCATATAAAAAGCCTACCTACAACAATTTCCCCCTACTTAACTACCACAGTAAATGTCCCCAAAAATATAAAATAGCAATTATAAAAAACTTAATTCATAAAGCATTTTACATCTCCTCTAAGACAATATTATCAAAGAATTTACCAACATAAAATAAACCCTTGTTAATCACAATTTTCCTAATGAACTAGTTGATCAAAAAATAAAGCTATATCTTCAAAACATTCACAAAAATAATAACACTATCAACAATAATAACACTAACAGAATTAATCTATATTATAGAAATTGATGGCACTGTAACAATAAATTAGACAAACAAGCAATAACCAACACTGTAAAAAGACACATTAAACCTATCCAAAAATAAAAACAACTAAACTTATCATTTACTACACTAAATTTAAAACATCAAACCTTATTGTTAAGAATAACACCAATTCCACTAAAATACACCTAATCCAAACCCATGTAGTTTATAAATTTATCTGTTCATTTCAAGAGTGCCTCCCAAAAAAACAAAAATAATTCTTACATTGGCGGTACAAACACAATGTTATCTTGTCATCTTACTTGAAACCTTTCTGAAAATAGCACTATAAAGCAATATTTAATAATAAAATACAACAATAGCACTAACCAACTTACATCTTCCAATGTAAGAAAGATTCTCATAATACAATAATTATATATAAAAACAATAATAAAAAATGGTTACAAATCCTAGAATCACTATGCATAAAAAATAAAAAAACAAACATAAATACCAGCATATTAAATATTTTTAAGGCCTAAAAATCACTGACTCTATTAATGAACCTTTTTCCAACCGAACATTTTAAAACAAAACGTTGAAAACGTTCCAACTGACAACTTCAAAACAAAATGCTAGAAATTATTAAAACAGTAAAAACTCAACAGCCAACTCAAAACTACACTACTCGTGATGACAAACAAAAGTATGGTCGTCGAAAGCACTTGAGCAGAAGATATGGGACAAGAACTTTACCATCTATATCCTGACACAAGAAAAATAATGAGTCTTGAAAAAATAAAATTACAAACAATAAACAGTGTTCCATCGTTTTTAACAAAACTTACTTGAATAATAACTTGCTGCCTAAATATACACTCTTCAATATATATCTGATTTGTAAGCAAGTTGCTGGTAGGTAATTTTATTCTTAAATGAGTTACAGCTCATTTGTTTGCACACAGTTAAATGGTTTCAAGTATTTGCTATTTAACATTAATTCTATGCAATCAAGTGTTCCTATCTAATTTAATATCAATTATCTATTTGCGCACAGTTAATGATATTAATCACTTGTTTGGACACAGTTAAATAGTTTCAAGTATAGCTATTTCAGTATAACTGACCCTCAGCCACTGCCTTCAGGCATGTTCAAAATAAAATAGGGTTGGGTACTTAGTCATCTACATTTCTGAGACAAAGCTAGATGATTTTTATCATTAAGGGTTTTTAGACTATTGTCTTCATCTTTCTTGTTATTTCCACAACAGCTAGGTACTTGTTTGCTACATAAGCAATTTGAAGAATATGGTTAGTACAATCATATAGATGCTAGAGCTTAACATGACCATCTGACAGATTGGATCAGCCTCTCTGACCACCTGTCTCATTCAGTAAAGTCTGAAGTGGATGTCACATGACTACTTTGGTTACCAAGTTATAGACTGCTCGGCCATTAGGATTCTATCCACAAGCATTACAGGTTGCCACCCACAGCCAACAGGTGGATTCATTGGAATGTGTCTTATCCCTCTGCAGCCCCAGCCAACAGGGCATAAAGAAGGAAGAATCTAACATTCTCATTTTCATTGGGTTTCTTTGTTTGATGGCATATCAACCTTTATGGGTTACCTAATGCCAAAGCTATCCTTGTAGAAGAATAGCAGTGTCACTATTTAACCCAAAGCGGAGGAAATAAAAGGTTCATACCTTTCTCACGGGTATTCATCTGAAAGAGAACATAATGGCTCAACCAGAGTTCAAACTTATTCATTTCAATGGCCGAGTCTAGCAAGTTAGACATTACGCCATAGGGACTCCTCTAATCTCATTTTGCTACTTGATGAAATAAATAATAATAGAAAACAAGTAATTTTTCTCCTAGATGTTACATGTCTGAAATTAAAACCTGTTAACCAGACTTAACTTTCAGACATTTTATGATTTAGTCTGGCTATTATTACATCTTCCTTTTCTTTCTTTTTCTCCAATCAAATATTTCTAATGTGATTTTCTTGAAACAGCACAATTTGTAAAATCTAAGAGAAATAAATATGAGTACCTCAGAAAAGAACAAATAAAAACATACATCCCAATAAATTGATATCATGAAACCAGAACTAATAAAATGCATTTTTATTAGAAAAATACATAATCTGAAGATAGCAATTAATGACAATAGACATAAGAAATATGCTAATGTTCAGGTTAGCAACAAAATTCAGATTGCAATAAATGAAAACAGGTCTAAATGGAAAGAAATGAAAGACTAAAATCTGTATGGCTTCTTTATCAACCATAGAACCAATATAAAATTTCTAAGTGACAACACAATTCCTATTAGTGTGGAGTTTTTCTTTTGATACTCATGGATTCTCTTTTGACCAATAATAACATCATTTTGGGGGGAAAGTTTAATAAAAAGAATAAATGATAAGATTTTTCAAATGTATCAAAGACAAATATACAAACAGAAATTGATATTCCAAAGAGTATGATATTATACATGTTTAAGAAATCCATTTAAATTTCACCAAATATTTGGGTTGCACAAAGTAAATTGATTTTAACAAATAAGTATTATGCATTAATCCTGTAATAAAACTTAGTGCTCTTTCTTGTCTCATATACGATTTTTGGCCTTTTTCTGAAGAACATTCAATTATCCAGTTCAATGATTTTATCTTTAAAACATTTAGCCAATAGATGAGAAGTTAAAAAATATATAATATTCAGTTCGATGAAAAAGATTAAATAAAAAAGAGGATCAGGATAAGGAAAAATATTAAAGAACATAGGAAAAAACACAAGAAATAATAGAAAGGGAAAACATTTTTATGGGATTTAAATTGGCATCTTTTGAGGCTGAATATCTTTAATGATTTTACAGATTTTTTTTTTCTCAATTAGGACTTTACAGGCTTTGTTTTCTGTTGATCTAATAGAGAAAAAAAATATTGAATATACAGGAATGTAATATGAATAGGAAGAAAAGGATTCATTGATTTCACTTATATAATGATTGATTTAAAAAATTCACAAATTAAAGTTATCAGCTATCAATCCAGTTTAAATATTGTTTTAAAAAAAAAATCTAAGTCAGGTAAAATTCATTCCTATATTTTCAGAAATGAATGTGGTTAATGGAGGAATACAAAAGCAACAGAAAAATTGGTTATATCAGCAAACTTTTTTTAATGGCTGATGAATAATGAGAGATCATCACAATGAATAATTATATACTTTGTTTTTATTAGTATGTAAAGAATACAGTTGATAAGAATATAGAGAAAACTCAAGTGTATTGAATAAGAAAGACAACATTTATTTTTGAAGCATTAAATTTAATTTGCTACTTGCATTCTAAGATTTTAGCTTTTATTGTATCTATCCAAATTCATCATCCCTATTTCACTACACTCTCTTACTACCTCTTCTATCTGTACGAATACTTGAAATAAATGCCAGTTTAAATTACAAACAGAATTATGAAAAATAAAAAGCCACAATCCGTTTCTTTAAATCACAAAATTTAGTAAAAATTTTAAGATAACAGGATAAGCCCATATTCAGAAGATTTTGTACTAAGCAAAACTCAGAACTTCTAAAAAAAGTAAAACAGGAAAAGAAAGAAAACATTTTTTTTAAATTGGTCCTTGCAAAAACTGTTGAATATTTAAGGGGCTCCTGAAAAACTAATGTTTATAAAAATTCTATGGTACAAACAAGGCTATATAATAATATCTAATGGAAAATTTTTTTCACCAGTAGAAGCTGAAAATATTAGCAGTTTTTAATGTAAACTAAAAAAGCAATTAAAATCATTAAATATGGATCATGTCTTATCATCAAACAACAAATAAAATTAAAATGGATTGAATGACACAGCACTCAACTCGGATGTGACTTGATAGAATAGTTTGGTTTTTGTTTTTTTAATGAGTGAATGTTAATCTTCTTGATGACAGGCAATCCTGTTCTTACATCACCTATAAGCAATGATGTACCTGAAATTCATATAACTTTGATACTGTTGCCCCAAGGAAAAAAGAGAAATTACCACTTAACAGAACAATTCCTCATCTTGCAACAATCATTTCAAAATTAAACCATGTTAAATCTTAGAAAGTTGGAAATTATCTTTATCAATTACATTACACATAGATAATCCAAGTGAGTTGATTTCTTCAAGTGAAGGAGGACAAAAATCATCAAGTGTACTACTGTCTTTAAGATTTTTTAACTTCATTTTATGAATATCGATATATTCAAAAATAGATCCTCAGAGAGGTTTTTCTCTAAGAAATATAAAATAAGAAAAAAATATTATTTTCTAAAAGTATTTTGTAATTTGCTTGAAGCATTGCACAAATGATTTTATTTTATAGTATTGTATTAAGTTAGAGAGCTATTGCAATGCGAAATAATTGAGTCTAATTAATTTCAAAGAAAAAACTTCATCAGAGACCGTTTTTTTTTTGTTTTTTAAATATAGCTATAAACCACTTTTTTTTTTACTTCTTATAATCCAAATGAGAAAAATTAAGATAAATTTCCAAGCTTTATCACTTCAGTCCAGAAATATCATTATAAATAGAAGTAGTAGTTTTAGCAGTGTATTAACAAATATGAGAGAATAGACGCAATTTTTGTCAAATATATATTTAGCAGTATAAAACCCATAAAAAATACACATTTATGCATGTATGTTATAAAAATTAATTTTCTGCTGCCTATTCTCAAGGAAACTTTTTGTTTAGAATTAAAAACAAATTGGCAAATTTATTTGGAAAAGTGAAATTTTGAAGTATCAATCTTGAAAACATTTTTTATTATTATTTTTTTTTTTTTTTTTCAATTAACTTTCAGACTGATAAATAATCTAACAACAACAACAACAAAAAGTTGATGTGTTTCATGTAAATAATTATGCATTAACATTTAACAAAATCAACAAATTACAATTCAACACAGACATTTGTATATGTTTGTGTAACTGTGGGGGTTAAACATCTAGATTCTCATAAAATTTCAAATAATACCAGTTCTAATTCATTCATTTTAGATAATACATTTAGTTTCAGTAAGATACATTCAAGGGAAACACTACAAATTTAGTGACAATGGCTGTGTGTGCACACACACACACACACACACACACACACACACAGATAATTTCCTTTATTTCCCTTACAATCAGCCAACAATGAATATCATGAGATCGCAAGATTCTTCTTACATTAGACAACCACTTACAATCATATAACATTGTTCTATGGAAAATAAAAATGTCACAAAAATTTATTTTTAACAATAGAACAAGACTGACCATTTGTGGCTCTTAACAGCAACTTTGGTGTTTTCAAGGTGGAGAAGGGAGAAGTGAGCCTAGACAATAAGGCACTAAGTCCTGCCCTGACCCTTTCCTTCAACAACTACTACTAATCTTCAGTGTACCACAGATTCTGGACAAAAAAAAGATGGCTAGCAGAAAGGTATTTGTTACTCACTCCTTTAACCATTAAAAAGTAACTGAATTAGCTCAGAGCTATCAAAGAAATTTAAATTAACATTGACTTAACAGGAAATTCCATTAAACAACTGAACAACAAAGCAAATTAATTCAACTCAAAGAAAACTTAACAAAAAACTCAACTGAAATCAAACAAAAGCTGAAAATTCAACCAACATTTTAATGAACCCATAAAAACTACTGAAATTCAAAGAACTTTCTTTTCCAAACACGCTTTTACTTAGATAAATCTTGTAGATTACAACAAATTTGCAATGCTTTATCCTTTCTATCTTTCTTTTCTTTGTTTCTTATGTATAAAATGTGTTTTCTAAAACTTTGCCATCTGTATTATCTTCTGAATCAGTATCCGAACTAGAAAACTATGGAACCTACTGTCTGAAAGTACCTACTAAAGCCTCCTGAGAAATTTTATATCCCTTTATATAAAAAATTTCAAATTATTCTTTGAATCTTTCCTGTTAACAGCTTCAAGTTTAACCATTGCCACCTCTGTATTCAATCTTATTTCTAATTAGTCAAATGATTTTGGAGTGAGGGTATTTTATGTTAGATTTATTGCCTCAACTGCATGAGAAAGCCTATCACTCCTCACATATTACAGACTTTGCGTGGGAACTAAGAAGAAAGATTGATGGAGAAATATATAAGTATATGAATATGTCCCCAACTTAAGGATAAACATTTTACACAATTTTTTTTTTGTTTTTAGACAATCATTTATGTCAATTTACTTCATTCAGCAGTGAATATTAATCACATCGATTAAACATCATTCAGTGCAAATCTCAAATGAATTTTTTTCTGATAATATTACAAATTTATTGATAAAGAAAACAGGGTTTGTTAATGAGGTAAAGAACTAAACAGTGATCACCTTTTTAGAAGTTTATTGATCTTACATGGACAGACAGACAAATGCAGATAAAAAAAGATCTCTTTGCAGAGGTAAAATTAGACATGCTAAAAGTTTTCTATTTCCTGCTTTAACTACTTTTTCTCTCATAAGAAGTGGATAGAAAGTATACACAGATTTCATTTGAATGTTTTGTATTTGTAACCAAAGCATATAAAAAAGTTTTAAAAAATATATAGTAATTC
This sequence comes from Sepioteuthis lessoniana, assembly GCA_963585895.1. Taxonomy (NCBI): domain Eukaryota; kingdom Metazoa; phylum Mollusca; class Cephalopoda; order Myopsida; family Loliginidae; genus Sepioteuthis; species Sepioteuthis lessoniana. Next base: position 340,171 of record CAUZXS010006001.1, read on the forward strand.
TGTTATGTACTTAGCAATGCTGATAGAACCAGCTGGCATTCATAAATGCATAATGGTATGAAGACAAACAGCCCACATCTTACATTTATAGCAGCTCCTATTCAAATGCCCAACACAAATGTCTCATTTATCCTGCTTGTGGTTGAATGAAGATGCCAGTTTTGATTAAGAAAGATTCTACAGGTTGTCTAGCAATCTTTCAAGAGCAGAGACTGATACTAAAGACCAGTACAAATCAATTGGACTACCATAATATTTGCAAAAGAAAATGACAAAGAAAGCAACAAATCTAATCTGGCTATATACACACATTATATATATATATATATATATATATATATATATATATATATATATATAGAGAGAGAGAGATAGATAGATATAAAAACAAAAAAGTTGATTATACTGATAAAGCATAAGACATATATACAAGGGGGTGTTCAAAAAATAACAAGCCCAAAGTTGTATTTACTAAAACAGAAACAATAATGAATAAAAACAGTTATTCCACTGAATTTTGCATCAATTTAAAAACTGTTGAACCTCTTCTTTTGATAGTGAATGAAGCTTTGTTGTATTTCTTTTAATGTTCTTGCAGAGATCTACATCAAGTGATTTTTACTAAAGCCTGGCATTGAAAAAGTACTGAACCTACCAACCTAATATTTTCTTCTTTCTAATTGGCACTGAATCATAGACATCACTTTATCATATAAGAATTTAAAAATATATGGAAAACAAAGACAATTATGCAAGAAGCAAACAAGGAAGCGCTGCTGTCATTTTTCAATAAAGCATGTTACGAAAAAAAAATTCAAACAATACTATGGGAAAAAAAACACCTAAAAAAATCGAGCCCAGTCGGCTGGGGCTGTAGAATACACTGACTGCATTTCTACAGAGGGAGTAATACCCCCACCAAACAAGTGACCTGGATATAAAATTAAACAATCTGATGGCAAGCCTCCAGTCCAAGAGCTTTGGTAAATGTGAGCCATTGCTCCCAGGTCCTGATAGGGTCCTATCTATGGGTCAAATAGAACTGTTTGACATTTAGACTGTGTGCAAACAATTAACATGCTAAATTGAATTGATAGAAATAGAAATGTTTGCACATTTAACTGTGTGTAAACAAATGACTGATCTTTAATTGAATTGTTAGAGATATATAGCAATACTTGTTACCATTTAACTGAGTGTAAACAAATGATCAATAGTAAAAAGAATTATTTGTTTAAGATAGAAATACTCGAAACCATTGAACTCTGTGTAAAGAAATGAGCTCAGACTTGTTAAAAAAGGTTATCAACAAAATGTGTTTACAAATCACATAATATATATGTATAAAGAGGATTTGGCTTAAATAACTGACACGGGTTGATATACCATCAGAGCAAACTAACAATAATTTAACTGATACAAACATAAAAAATAATATCAGATTAAAAATGACAAATTCTGCAAAACACACAATGAAACATTAACTAAAAAAAAAAAGGATTTCTTATCTAACTGGCAATTTTTATGGATTACCAAAAATTCAAAAGTCCAAGGAAATAAAGAGAGCTTGGGAAATAAAGGAATTTGAATACATTGAAATTTCAAATTTAGACTTGCCCCACTAACAGGCTCAAGAAGCTAATAAACATTCTTCCACAACTATTTTTAGATTATATAAAACAATACATTAGAGATGCCATCCACTTTTTTTTTTAATTCCATACCACAAAAAAACTGATCCTGACACACTCATAGTTACATTTGATGTCACAAACCAATACAGAAACATCCGCCATGAATTAAGAAAACAGGACATCTCATTTTGGATAGAAAAATCAACAAAAAATCTATCACTGATAATATAGAAATAATCCTAAATAACTATTTTTAATTCAAAAACATAAATGACATCTAAATTCTAGGAACAGCAATTGAAACTAAAATGGCACCAATTTATACCATCCTAACCTTAGCATACTTAGAGGAAAATCTATATGAAATCATAGGTAAAAAAATACAACTTGAATATAAAATCAGAACTTAATAGATCATGGAAAAGAGGTCTAGATGACCATTTCATATTTTAAAAATGCCCATAGGGCAACATTAACAATTTGCCTAATTTACTCCAAAACCTACACTCCAAAATTAAATTTATCATGGAACAAAACTTTAAAGAACAACCATTTTTAGATATCCTCGTTAGAAACAAAAATAAACACATTATCGTAGACATTTAGCATGAACTCAGACACACCCAAAAATACCTCCATTCCAAAAGTCATTACCCCAAAACAGCATAAAATCCATCCCATACACCAGAGCACATAGAATGTGCACCACAGTCACTTATGAAAACTTCCAACAAACTTGCCAAGAAGAATTACATATAACCCTCCACCAGAGGGGATATCCAGCGACACTAACAAATAAGGGACTCAATTTTGCAGAAAAAGATCATTAAAAGAACTATAAACCCAAAAAAACATAGCAACAAAGAACTCTAAGCATATATCTCAATATACAACAAAAACAACACAGAACTATTCAAAGAAATAACAAAGAATCTAGAACAATGATAGAATCAAAAATATTCAAGACAATAAACCTCATTAAAAGAAAATGACAACCAAAAAACTTAAAAGGTACACTAACCTCATCAAAATTTTGGGAGCACACAATGTATGGAGCCCGAAAATGCAGAAATAAAAGATGTGGAGAATGTAATATGACCACAGAAGGTAAATCCTATACCTTTGAATACCCACCAAATAGCATTCATGAACCTACAAATCTAAGCTGCAATTCAAAAAATATAGTCTACATAATCGAATGTTCCAATTGTAAAAAGTATACATAGGATTGACTCAGGCTCTAAATAATTGGGTTTCTTTACATAAAACAAAAATTAAATTACTAGAAAATAGAAAACTCTATATTTCAAAACACCTTTAAAAATGCAAGTAATGGAATCTTTAAAATAATGGCAATATACCAAACTGATGACTACTCATTACTCCAAATAAAAGAAAGTTCAGAGATGAATTTAAACCCACAGTAACATAGCCTAATTTTACACACACAGAGAAATGAACTTTACACACACACACACTCACAACCATACACAGAGACTATCTTAAAACATATCTCTTACGCATTCAACTCAGAGAAAAAAAGAAAAACAATAAATATGTATATTAAATATATACCAATACATTCTCACACACATTAAGGTCAAAGAGGAAAAAGTAGGAAAGAAAAAAACAACTGGATGCATGTTAAGAATGATAACACACAGATACTTGTTAACATGTACATAATAAAAACAAAATTAAAAAAGAATCACACTAGTATCAAACCAATCTTTACTATAAAAGTTAGAAGCAGATGTGACCTACAGATTAATAATCTAATAATAAGAAGAAGCCCACAAAGTATATTTACTTTTCTCTCATTGGAACAACTAATAAACTTCATACATGTGTGTGTGTGTGTGTGTGTGTGGTGTGTGTTGGTATATATACCATATCATTTAAGTCTGCGAATACACATAAAAAGAATAATATATAGACATATATATGCAAACATATATATATATATATATATATATATATTTGGTTTGGCGTTTGAGTCAACCGGGTTTCGATCCCTGCTGCGGGAAGCTACTGTCTAGCCACACTGATGAGTTCTGATAGAACGAAACAGATCTGTCTGTGGATGACTATAGAGGTATATATATATGAATTTATATAGAGAGAGACAAATAAATATATATATATATATATACACACACACACAAAATATATATATATATATATATATATATATATATATACACACACACACAGAGTTGCAATGTTGCATTATCTAGGAGTAATCAATATATTGGATTGAATATATATTGGTAGTATAACACAGGAAAGTTCTATTACTTGATTTTCATGAAATTGGATTGCATATTTCTTTATCTATTCCTTTTTTAGTTCTTTCATTTTGCACAGTAATTAAGCAGGCACATGTGTATATAAATATATATATGTGAGGAATTTAGAGCAGAAATATATATATATACATACATACACACTCACAGACCCTCTCTCCAAAGAAAATACAAAGAAAAATATCCACATACAAGTTAACATTACCATACACTCATACATATATATACATATTAAATGCATGTGTATATGCATGAATGCAAATAAATGTTAACATGTATATGGATGTAATTATGCGTGTACCCTTTTATATGTACATATACATAGCAACTAACTCAAAATACTCCTTTTATTTTGGCTTGCAATGAAGTTTCTTTACAATTTCTTAAGCAATATAGAGATGTTTGTTTTGCCCAGTTGGTAATCTAATAGATACGGCACAAGGAGTAAAAAGAAAAATAACCTAAGTCATAGATATTCCATACAAAAATGAAAATCATTAGCCAAAAGGCAGACATACAACAACTCACTGTTTTCTGATTTACATTTTCAGTGCATCATTTGTTCCCTTGAAGAAATGCATGAACATTCTAAAAAAACTTTCCTTTTCTCTCATTTCAAAATACTCTAAACATAATAAAGATAATTTTTTGGCAATGCAGTTAGTAAACTCTAATAGAAAGTCTAAAGAAATATCAAAAAATAAACATAAGATTACAGTAAAAGTATGTAAAACAGTAGCTTTCGAAAATATTAGTCATTGCTATTTTTCAGAAGTAAAAAAAAAGGACATTTTTAGTAAGGAATAGGATAAATATATTCTTCTATGTGTGTATGAGGTTATAGATCACATTCAAAAGACACTTGTCAAATGTAAGCGCTTGAATGGATAACTGAAAAGCATATCTGTAATATGAATCAACTTGTGTGTTCGGATCAAACAGGAAAAGTTCATCTAGTTAAAGAAACTAACACCCAAGTAATATTATCGTACAGGGAACAATGAATTTTTCATTTACTCAAAGTAATGTCAGATTTTGAAAAAATGGTTTTCTTTTTTAAAATTTCTGCAAAGGATTAAAATTGTAACAAATAAAAGCGAACTTAGTTTTCCAATAAATACAATAAAAAATTTATATGCTGGTAGAGGAAAACAAATACAAAAAATTTTTCTTGTTTGACTCAACTAATTGACTTCGGTTAGTTCAATGTATAATGTTGAACATACAAAAATAGCATGAGGTTATCGGTTAAGTATTTTTTGACTATCATATTCGTTTTTAGAGGTTTTATGATGTTTTCAGTGGGTCCGTTTCTTTCATGTAAAAATATAAGATCGTATATATATATATATACACACACACACACACAAATATATATATATATATACACACACACACACACACAAATATATATATATATATATATATATATATACACACACACACACAAAGATATATATATATATATATATAGGTATAACTATTACCCATACCTCCCAAACCCACCATCTATTTCCTCGAATTTATAATGCCAACACTTTGCTCATCAGTTATAATCATCACTGTACATAGAAATACTATTATGGTAACCCCTTCATTATTTTCATTACTGATGTACTATCAAAGATAACTATAGTATATATAATATTTTCACGCAACATTTCATCAATTTATTATTATATCCTAGCCCAATTCACTTCCCTAAATATAATACCAACATTGTACAATATATCCCTTCTTATACCCACAGTCATACTGGTCTACCATAACCTCAATAAATACGCTTACAAATCAAATCTTTATTCATTTCCCTCGGCATGCAATGATGATGTTTTGTTCCTTAGCTATAGTCACCTACACATACAGAAATAAAATAATGTAGCAAAAAATAAGATACACTGACGTTTTTATATACGGTTAAAACATCACATTGTGTTTGTACCTTCACATACACCCAATAATACACAACCATAACCCACACAAGCATACACTCACATACTTACAATCACACGTAAAGATTCCTACAAAATCCCAACGGTTTTTTGATTGTATCTTTTCAATTTTTGATTCATTTCATTTTCTTAACTGCTTGATGATTGTTGTTTGGCAAAAAACTCCATAAAACCCAGAGGTCACAGTCTAAATTCAATGAATTAAATATATATATCTAATATATGTTTATAATTATATAATAGCTCTATCCTAGATATTGAGCACTCACCAAATTATATTGGACTTGATTCAACACAAACCCACTCAGTGATTTAGTGACAACCAACACTGTTAAAATATATATATGTACATACATACACAAATATACATACATACGTGTATGTATATATATATATATATATATATATATATATATATATATATATATATTTTTTTTTTTTTCATCATACAACGAGTGAAAGCACGTGCGATACCCTAGCCTCATCAGCCGCCAACCAGGGTGATAACACAGTTTCCGTAGCTCCTGGCGCAACCGAGCAGCTTTTGCCACCGGATAGGGTATTTAAAAGAAATATATATCTATGTATACACAAGATCAACTAAAAGCGGACATTACATTAGCCGTTCGTTCATCTTCATTTTGGTGCAGTTTGTGATTTAAAAAAGCGTTTACTTACGGCTGTTAGATGTCATAGCAAACGTTTCTTGATTTTGCGTAATTACGCGAGAATGGTGGTTACACGTGTATAACATTCGTGTTGAAATCCTTTCTATATCCGTCATCTATTCGATTCATTTTCTTTCATTTATGCATTACTGCCCAAAAGCACTCGAGAAAAATGTTATATATAATTCCGCTAAAAGATTTTATTTGTTGATCAATGGGCCCTCAAGATGGGTGGTGAGTAAAAAGA
>CAUZXS010006002.1:7500-57500 GCA_963585895.1 Sepioteuthis lessoniana
CTAGGAGAAAAACAGTCAGTCAGTTTGATTCCTACTCATTGACTAAAGTAGGGTTGGTTGGTTGTGTTTTATGGCATATCAACTCTTTTACGCTATTTAATGCCAGATTTTCTTTATACGTGTGAATTAGATATATATAATTTGTAAACGAATAGTTTGTAAGTAATATTTTTAATAAACTAGAGGCCATTAGTTTGCACACAGTTAAATGGTTTCAAGTACTGCTATTTAACACTATTAATTCTGTTTAACATTATTCTTTCATTTGAGCACAGTAAAATGGTTCCAAGTATTTCTTTGTAATACTAATTCAACATTTGTCATTTGTTTGCATATATTTAAATGGATTTCCGTTCTGTAAGTGATTAAATAGTTCCATTTGACCCATAGATAGGTACCTCACATTCTCTAAAGCTCTAGGACTGGAGCTTCACCAGTAAATTTTTTCGTTTCATATGCAGTACACTCGTTGAGGGGATCGCACATATTCAACAGCTCTAACCGACTGAGCTTACTAGGGTAGGGTTAACTTTATATATATATATATATATATATATATATATATATATATATTGGAAAAGTATAAATGTATAACAAAAAGTTTAACATGCAGCTTGAAAATTTACAAAACTTTTACCAAAGAATTATTGGTTTTGCATACAATCTTGTTTTAATATTTTTTGTTTTTGTATTTGTTATGGTAAAAATATTGTTTGATCCATATTTTCAGAAATTTTGATCCAGTATTAGTACAATGAAATGATTTTTGCGATCAATCTGATATTTTTACCTCCATCATGTATTGAGTCAAAACATGGCCAGCGTCATATAGCAAGAACGATTGCTACTGTCTCGAAAGAATAGTTCATATCAGGTTCAGAGATCTATAAGCATATTAGAAAGCTTCAAATACTTCATTTTGTGTGTTGAATTCTGAAGTTATGAATAAGAAAAATATTAGTGACTTTGATAAAGGCCAAATTGTTATAGCTAGAAGACTAAACCATAGCAATTCTTAGATATACGCCTTATAGGATGTGCATGTTCAGTTATTATGTGTACATATCGACAGAAGAATAAATCGCCAACTACTGGCAAGGCGCTGGGTGGCCAAGACTTATCAATAAGGGAAGTGAACAGCAGTTTTCCCACCAAGTAAAAACCAACAGATGTGTTATTGTTGCGCATTTCATTTAGCCTTAATCATACAGCCTTAAGCAAGGGGAAAGTAGTATTGCGTCATAACAAACAATACATTGATCCTTGTTACGTTTGGAGTTGTGGCGCCGTAGAACACGAAGAGTACCTATGCTATCCTATGTCCATTGCCAGAAGCGTCTTCAATAGTCATGCAAGTTTCAGAGCTGGATCATGTATCAAAGGATGAATGCCTGCTACTCCTGAATATAGTGAACATCACCGTTATCCTGGAGAAACAATGAGAGCAGTATGCAATGAGGGAAAACAATAGACCGGTGAATGCAGTATGATCAATTGTGCAATGTCCTACCGGGAAACATCGAGTCCTGTTATTTATGTGGAAAGTACTTTATCATATGCTTACTACCTCAATATTTTTGAAGTCCAGACACACTCTTTCATAACAATATTTTTCTGTGGTAGCAGTGACACCTTTGAGCAGGATAATCAGCCCGGCTATACAGCACGAGTCGTACAAAAATAGTTTCAGCTGGCCACCAAAATCTTCACTTCTCTGTTCCGTTGAGTATTTACAGGATGTGTTGAACTAACAAGTCTACTCTACAAAACATTCTCCATGTAACTTACTGCAGTTAAGATCCTGGCACTAGATGCCAAAGGAAATCTTTTGAGGTATCCTTGAGTTTATATGCCTGATCGAGTTAGAGCTGTTTTATTGGTGGTTATATTTTTCTGTCTCCTCCGTTGATTTATCTATATAATGAACAGTATGATCTTTTCTCTTTGTTCCTGTGTTCGTGTGTTCGTAATTCACAGAAGGATGTCATATATATATATATATATATATATATATATATATATATATACAACTGAAGTTTTGAAATAGAGAAGTTTTATAATACGATCTATCTATTAATCTATTTTTCGTGTGTGTGTGTGTGCATATAGCTAAGGCTCAATATTTACGTACAGCATTTTCATTTTCATTTTTATTTACGTTTTAAAACACTTTCCTGAAAAATACAAACTAATGAGGATGGGTAACGATGCACTACAAAAAAGCTGGCAATTTAAACATAATTTGCTCGAATTTATTAATGATCAAGCAATCATTGTCAAACATTATCAATTTTTTACAAGTATTTTTTTCGTCTTAATCTTTCTTGCTTTTCCTTATAACTACTCAAACCATTAGTTTATGGTCGTCAGTAAACAGGGGAGTTTATTCTTTATGTGCAAATCGTGCAGCTTTCTCTAGAGTATATTATTAAAAATCAAATAACCACAAATTTGGATTCTCTCTCTCTCTCTCTCTCTCTCTCTCTCTCTCTCTCTCTCTCTCTCTCTCTCTCTCTCTCTCTCTCTCACACACACACATACAAATGGGAACACCATAAACAAGTTAAAGTGTACGGGATTTCTGCTGATGTCAAATTAATTTGATTTGAAAAATAAAGGCAATTAAATACAAATGCAATGCCCTATGAAATGAATTTTGTTTTTTTAAGGTTTTTCTCTGCAAAATGGATTGAAATTTATTTACATCATATCAGATGAAAGACTGTGCAAGGTTATAGAATATCTAGGAGCCCATATTAACAAGTAAAATAATAAAATAACTCATTCTGTTATATGCATTAATGAAATTATCTTCGTACACATAACTTAAATTCATTTATATATAAAATCTTGCGGCACTTTTTTTGCTTAACAAAACGTGATACCCAGCATAATTCATTATCGATATTTTTAATAATCATATATTATTTTAGATGAAACTTACACGATATATTGCTTATCTCTCTGTTTCTGTCTCTCTCTATCTAGATATATAGGTGTGTGTGTGTGTGTGTGTGTGGTTGCGGTTAATTAGGACATTAATTTTTAGGAACATCCTTAAGATTGAAAAATTAAAACCAATCAAATAAATTCGTAATCATTACTTTTGCTTTTCTGGATCTACCGAGGTGAGTAATTTGGTCAGTTTGACTTTTACGTTGGCCATTGCCTATTCATTATCTGCTGTGAAATTCATTTGAACCACCGTTTAGAGTATACCTACAATTATATGCATCATTTAGTAAATGCACCATTAAAAACACGATGTATCTAAACGGAAAGTAATAAAACACGCACGTAAATTATGATATCAGTTTATCAAAAAAAAGCTGTCAAAATTCCTTCATTTACAAATAGGATGCAGCAGAAAGTTTTTATATGTTACTTTTCAGAAATTGTAATGTTTTTAACGTGAAGTTTTACTTATGATATAGCTATAATTCTAAATGTGACCCTTACTTTATGTTCGTTAGGTTATTTAAACTGATTTTTTCTCTTTTTGTTGGACTGTAAAAAGGAGACATTTCATTGCTAAACCAAATCGGCGGGACAAAATATCTTCCATATGAATTATAGGACTTAGTGTTTCCATGTGGAATTTTATCTTAGCCGTCATCCTATCTGCAAAATAGTGTTTTTTCCAACAACTTTTTTCAGGCTTTTAGATGTATTCACTTCGATATTATTTGGATTTTTTCGTGATTTTACCGTTTTGTTTTTTCAATTTTGAAATTTGCCTTGGGCGTTTGATGAGTGTTTAACAATATTTTTTGTATTTTAACATTTTGTCCCATTATTTCTGTTCAATACTGAAAAATCATCATAAAAGAGAAAAAGCAAAAAATACCCATGAAATAATGATACTATTGGAATAAATCTATATTATAATTCTGCTTGTTCGTTTGCACGTTACGCTCATCTGCATACCCTTCCAGCAGATAAGTGGGATATTTCTATACACTGCTGTTGCTTCTTCAGATCAACTACTATGTTGCATGTACAATTCTTTTGTTTTTCAAAATTCATGCAAAAAAGTTACTATATTTTTAAATTTTTATTTTTGGCCCAGCCCAACGTTTGCAAGCTATTCGAGAAAGCTTCACTGTCATCTTACAGATATAAAGGAATTTAAAAATTTTTTTAGAAAAATATCAATCTAGGCCTCTTCCTCTCTTCTTTTTCCGTAGAAATATGGGTGGTGTGTGTTTTGGGGAAATACATGAATATGAATGTAGTTGCGTTGATTGGGGCGTGTTATTTGTACATGTATGCATGTACGTAGACACATTGTCACCGAAAAGAGTCAGTAACGAAGGATTTAGGTGGGAAAAATTCTTGTTAAATGGACCCACAAATCTGGAGATGAAGTTTGTCTTTTTTTGTTGATCGGTAAAAAAAAATTATTTAAATTTTTTCGTTCTGTGGAATTTTCACGGGTCCTGCTGTTATATGATTATTTTATGAAGCAACCTGTAGTCTTTTCCTTTCTTTTCATCTTTCAATGATGATATGATTTTCTTTTCGGATTTAATTACATGATTATTTACTTACATTACTAAGAGTCGTGATTTTCAACCTTTCAATGATATCATCACCCTACCTTCCACTGCTGAAGGCTCGTAATATCTTAATTGAAAGTTAATGGTATTTTTTCTTGATATAAATAAACAGATACTACACTTTGATCCTAAACAAAATACGAGGAATAGGATCACAAATTTGGATATTTCCCTCAAAGTTAAAAACAATTTATTTCACCTGAATATATAATGACACTGTGAAAATCTCAAGTGAAATTTAAATTAGCTTACCTTTTAATTGATATCAATGAAATACTTGAACTTGGTGACGAGTAAAGATTCACATAAGGCGAGATTTCAAATTACACCCTACTCCAAAAATATTTTTTAAAAGGCCAGTCTGTATTTTCTTATTTTCACTTAAAATCTCCTAATATCTTTATCTATTCTTTGAGACACACTATGGTGTCGTGATGCTCTGGTTAAAATAACTTAACTTGGAGTATTAAACATTCCTTCGGAAGGCTTGCTTCTCATGAGGTACCTCCGTATCAAATAAACCTGTGTCTCATTTTGACATCGTAAGAGTCAAATGAATACCTATTTTCAAGCATTTAAGCTGCTTAGTTGTAAACTATTAAAACTTTTAGAAGGAAATTGTCGAACACTTTGGAAATACGTAATTGATGAATTCTAAATCTCAGATTGAAAAAATCTACTTCTAGATATCTTGGTCAGTCATTCAAACATAGAGAAATTGGATTTTTATCAAGATCAGCTCAAATACTGGCTTCAAAGTATCATGTCGGATGAGACACAATCTTATTCTCTAAGTTAGAACATTTTAATTGAATTACGCTTGCAAAATTCCACATGAATTATGGCATTTTTGTTGTGTTATGGTAAAATACAAAAAATCGGATCATTAGATGTCATCTTTAAAGAAATTTTTGATAATCAAAAATACTATTTTTTATTTTATTAATTCATTGTACAATATGAAATGATGATTCTTTTATCATTTATTATTTAAACTAGTATATCAGCCTTAAAAACTACCTGATTATTCATTAATATTTAATGTAGTCATATTTATTTATACATACATCATTTTTCATATAGAAATCATCCATAGGGATAAGACTGTTGGATTTACGTGCACTTAAACTTCTTGCTACAGTTTAAGTCACATGGCAACACTGTATTCAGAGGCCGTAGTATTTAGCTGTTAAAATGATTGCGTCATACTCTAGTCTTACTGGAACATCCATTTCTTTGTGATGTGTCAGCAATGTTATTTTCCAAGGACGAACGTGTGTTCATTGTTTGGATTTATTTCGCGTATAAATCTTTCTTCTTGTGGGAATTTTTGAAAGCTGCAATGTTTCAAAACAAGAAATAATCAGAGAGAGAGAGAGAGAGAGAGAGAGAGAGAGAGAGAGAGAGAGAGAGAGAGAGAGAGAGAGAGCTTTTATTAGCTAGTGACCAATTTGTTCAGGAATGAGATTTTTCTATGTCGACCAAGAGAAGACAGTTAAGTGTTAGAAGACTGAACGTACTTTTTCAGCTTCATCCCATATTTTGTAAACGACCTAAGTTAGTGGAGTGGTTATGTAAGCAGTAATAAAAACTGAGTAAACTTTAAAGATACTTCTAAGATTTCCCTAGCATTGTGTGAAGATTGGAACTTGGGAGTTTTGTATGACTTGAATATCATCAGCTGCCATGTTAGTTCACAAAGGCCTTTTCCAATTCCTTCCATGACGACTGTGACTGCTCTAATCTCTGCCATGTTTTACCAGCGAACTCCTCAATGTTAGCTTTCCATCATCTGTCTGGTCTTCCCCTACTGCGTTTACTATTCATTGGGCATCGTTCAACCTTTTGTACCATCTGTTATCTTCTCTTCTTCTACGTGTCCTGCCCAACTCCATTTTTGTCTTGAATCACTTCTAAGATATCTCTTACCTTGGTCTGCTCTCGTTTCCATGTTAACATCTTTTTCTCTCTATGTTATTTCTACAACTGCTTATTCCATTGATCGTTGTGCAATTACGTGATTAACCAAACAATATATATATATATATATATATATATATATATATATATATATATATATATATATATATATATAGTCATATTCTTAACTTAGGGTAACAAGAACATTGCTGTAATAACCTTTGTTACACTTTGCACCCTCTACTGCCAATATTCAATTTTGTAATGTGTCCTTTAACTTGTTACCATCATAAAGATTGATGAAATTACGGACGCAAAATAAATTTTTTGTCAGTCTATATCTTGGAGCTGCTTGGAAAAAGCAGCTACAAGATATAGACTACCTACCACCCATCACGAAAACTATCCAAGTTAGACGAACCAGACATGCGAGACACTGCTGGAGAACTAAGGATGAACTCATAAGTCACATACTCCTGTGGACCTCTTCAAATGGACGAGCAAAGGTTGGACGACCAGTTAGAACCTATATACAGGGTGGAACGATAAAATTGTCGCCCTAGAAAAGATGACATGATTCCATTTCCGTTTAATGAAAACCGGTTTTCTTCTTTTGATGCAGACCATCTACTAGTTGGCCAGTTGTTTACAAATCCCAAGAGCGATAGGAGCCTTCTATCATGTCTGAAAGTGACACAATGTTCAACGAGCGAGATCGGAGATGCGTCGCTGTACAACTCATGCTCTCTACCGATCCAAGCCATGACAACAGGACTATTGCCAGCACCCTCAAAATGCAAATCTGGATTGCCACGAATAACAGGGATGTGCCCAGGGTGATGAAAACAAAGTTTCCGGCTACGGTTATGGCCTTTGGTGTAGTTTCAAGTGAGGGCCACATCATGCCACCTCATATCTTCGAAGTCGGCTTCGAAGTCAACACCAAAGTGTACCTGGATGTGCTGAAGAGTGTGGTGATCCCCTGGTGCAATCAGGTGGCCGGTGGCAGACCCTGGGTGTGGCGCCGGCCCACAAGTCCAAAGAGACCCAGGCTTGGCTTCAGAAGGAGTGCTACGACTTTGTACCATTCTCTCACTGGCCTCCCTCCTCCCCCGACTTGAACCCGCTGGACTACTTCGTTTGGTCATACGTCGAGAACATCACCAACATGACCTCCCACAACACCAAAGCCAGCCTGATCGCCGCCATCCGCCGAGTATTCGCCGAGCTCCAGCCGGCGCTTGTGGGAAAAACATGGTCCCAGTTCCGGATCCATATCGAGGCGGTGATTGAGGCTGAAGGCGGCTACATTGAATAGATGTTAGCTCTTCTACATAATCAAGTTACCTGAATTGATTTTTTCAATAAAAGTTTTAAAATAAAAAAGTAGTGTTGCTTTCTTAAGGACGACAATTTTATCGTTCCACCCTGTACAGCAGCTCTGTGCTGATACAGGATAGAGCCTTGAAGACCTCCCCGAAGCAATAGACGATAGGGACGGGTGGCGAGAGAGGGTCAGGGAGATCCGTACTGGCAGCGTGACATGATGATGATGATATATTGAAGAATTATTATTTTCACTGACAGAAGTAGTATCAGTGTAGTTAATGCATTTTTTGAAACTATATACGAGGAGAACTGTTTTGGTTTCTTTGTTTAATGATATATCAACTTTTGTGGGTTATTTAATGCCAAATCCATCCTTGTATTAATAGAAAGAAAATAGTGGTACGATTCAACTCATGGCTGGGGAATTAGGGAGTTCATACCCTTCCCAAGGATATTAGTCCAAAAGTTAACGTTAACTCACTTAGTGTGATTTCGCAGTCCAGCATTTTGGCCCCTACACTATGATGACTCTCTCCATGAGGAGTATTCCGGTTCTAATGCCTAAATATATTTGCACGGAAACTACTACAGACACAGGGAGCACAAATAATACCCTTGGATAGAACGAATTTTCAGCGACAAAATATGAACAAGAGTATTCATGCTGGGTTCATAAAAATCAGCCTCAGACGAGGCGACTCGCTTTTTAGATAGCAGAGGTGATGTTTGTCTATGTAATCCATCTTTCATCGACCTAATCGTTTGGATGAGCAAACCGATGCACACTTTATTTCGTAGAGTAAATGCTCTGTTTAATAAGGATTGTCATCCACGTCACTATTGATTCTTCTGAAACGTATCACCCATCCTCTAACTGTACTCAAAACCATTGTTGGGTCTCAGTAAACATTCACCGAGAGTCGACGAATATCTGTGCGTGTAATTTTTCGACATGGAGGAATTCAATGTCATACCTCTGCTTTCATAACTGATGTCATTTTGTCAGACTACCGTTTAGGTGATATGTGTAATGCGGTAAAAAATATGTTACTAAAAGGGATATCTAATCTCAACTGTCTTATCCTCAAATTGCTTCTGACATTGTAATACAAAACAATAAAATAAGAAGCATTATTATCAGTGCGACTCTTTCATAAGCGCGTTATACTAGATCTTATTAATTGCCGGGGATAATGCATAGCTAATGGTTGTGTCCATGTGAAAAAAAAGAGTTTTATAGCGGAAAGTTTGCTCTATACGATGGCATTACTGTTGTCTCTATGTGTTGTAGCTTCCTTGCACAGAAGCCTTGAACTCTCTCTCTCTCTCTCTCTCTCTCTCTATATATATATATATATTGTTATTTTGAATCAATGATATGTAAATTCAAATTCACATTCACTTGTAGGTCCTATTTTCCTTAATTTTGCTATTTAATAATATAGTTCTACTTGGATATATTAGAAGTGTGTGATTGTGCGTGTGTTTTGAGATGAACTGAAGAGACACAGAGATAGTGGTAGATTTGTTCTTTCAAATGAATACTTCAATATGCATAAAAAAATTCTAAAGTTTTATTCTAAATGAAAAAAGGTACCTAAACTGTTGAAAGATTCGTGTGGGATTGGGTGATAGGATATGTATTCGCCCGTGCTCTCATGGTTTTTTATTCGGCATAAGGGACTGACAGCTAATATGAAAATAAAGAAAATTTTTACTACTGAAGAAATGATCCAATAAATTTAAATAAATGAATAAATAAAGGTATAAAAAGACTTTTTGTTAACATTAAGCAATTTACACTATGTAATATAAAAAAATGAAATGTATATTTTGTATAAACTGAGGTGAAAAGAATTTATTATCAAGTATCGCATTACAAATTTATCTAATCTAAAACTCTTGAAAACATTAACTAATTTAAAGCAGTTTTTAAAACAAGATATAAATTTTTAGATAGAAAGAGCTTACCAGAGAGGTGAGAAAACTGTAGAACACGCTGGTGGTGTTAATTTACTAAGCTTTTTGCTTAGATGTAGCACACGGCCGCATGAATTGGGCACCCAATGAGAATCGAACTCACTCGTGTAGGTTTGCTAGTCTACCTTGCTAACCATTACACCACCCGAGGTGCCCTCGAACACGCTGGTGGTGTCCATAATAGTCGACACACTGGAATCCTCAACAAGAATACTTAAAATGAAACTGAATGAACTAGAAAGAGATAAGGTTGTCAAGATGGCAGTGTTGATGAAGTCTGCTTGGATAATAAGAAAGATACCGAAGATTTTGGAAGACTTGCTGTTACTTAATATCCAATAACTTCGAATCGTCTAGTGTGAATATGTAATTGAACTATAGAATAATAGGAATCAAAAATTCGAAGAATAATTGGCTGTCCACAACACAATATTGTTTGCTAGGATACTGAGAAAGGTGCTGAAAGTTTGAGAAGACTTGCTGTATCTTAATTTCCTGCCGTAACCATCAAACCACCCATGCATTAACTATACTGCTAATTATATTGATAATAGAGACAAGTGAGAAGATACTACAAAATTAAACGCGGTTATTCAAAGGGTGAGAAAGTTGTTTTTTTTTTATTCTTCCGTTACCCTAAACTACTTTAAAAAATACAAGTTTATTATTAAAAATAATCCAAACAGTTCAAGTGTATTAATTACTTTTATACTTATATAAACTATATAAACTCATGCATTATATTATGCGTACACACACACACACACACACACACACACACCCTATGTGTATATGAGTATGTGTGTGTACTACTAAATATAAATATAGAAGTTTCAAGTAAAACGTTTTTCTACAATGAGACATAGTTTTTTTCTCTACTCCCTCTCTCCACATATATATATATATATATATATATATATATATATATATATATATCACATGTAACCTGAAATTAGAATATATAAATACTACTAAAAAATAATTAGCTGATATATATATATATATATATATATATATATATATATATGTGTGTGTGTGTGTGTGTGTGTGTGTGTGTGTGTGTGTGTGTGTGTGTGTGTGTGTGTGTGTGTGTGTTTATTGAAATAGAGAGGAAAAAGAAAAGAGAGTGATATGTTATTCAATTTTTGTTTCGATCATTGTTATTTCGAATCATAAATATGTTAACCAAGATTTAAGTTCAAGTTTTCGCAGCAATTTTAGCTAAGCATTTGTGAGTTGATTTACAAACGGGAGATCTATTCGAAAGAGAACCTGGAAGCTAGTTTTCCGAATAATTACTATTCTAAGATGGTCAAATTTCTCAGAGTCGAAATTTCAGGAAGCACCTTTTATAAATACACACAAGAGGCTTGTTCAGTGTGTCTGCTTCCTGGTATGTATTAATTAGCTGAATTCTGATGAGACATTCTTATTTATGATTAATATTCAGCATTGACTTAAATATACTTACAAAGAAGATGATTATCTTAAAAATATTTTTGTTGAGTTAATCAAGTCTCTTTTAGTATCAATTACAGTTATTCGACATTTGTCCCTTTTCACACTGCCAATATGAAGACAGTTGTCAATTTCTTGCTAAACGTGCGCTAACATATCACTATCTACAGTAGCAACATTTATAGTTTTTGACAATGAGTAACAATGGAACAGTTGGTGCTAGCGAAAGGCTTAGTAATAAATATCACATTTTTCTTTACACAACTTTGTATTATGAGTGTCAATATCTTATTTTTTTAAATTTCGTTTTTTAATCGACTGAGAATTCATGGGAAACCTATTTTGACGCCTCTATATTTTAAGCGTATGTCATTTTCTTCATGTGCCACTAACCCATGATTCGAGCACCTTAGAAAATTTTCGAATGTTGGTAGTCGGATACTTTAAGTTAATGTTTAAAGAACCATGATCAACAACTTACGAGTTACTAAACTTTGCTAAGTTTAGTGCACAGGCCTGAGGTTTCTTATACTATCTGCTGCTATTCTTAAGGGGTCACCTATCTCTGAATTACAAAGGCTCATCGCTGCTTAACTTCTGACAGGAAGCGGTGCTTTAAACTTTCAAGGGATAACTTACCGCTCTTAAAATGTCTTAACCCGTTTTGGGCAATATGGGCAGATGTTTTATTTCCTTCCTCTTCCTAAAGTCTTCGAGCAATTCAGCATCTTTGAGACCCTGTTTAAAGTAACGCAACAAAATTACCAGAATCTCAGTATATATTACAGCAAAAACGAAATGTGCAGCTGAATTTACTGATAATGATATATGATTATATATATATTTACCTACCCCTCCGCTCGGGCAGGATATGGCACAAAGTCAATTTTTAAGCGGAGTTTAACTGGTTTGAATTCAGAGTTTTCCTTCTCCTTGACTAGTTGCCTCACCTAGGCTGAAGAACCTAGTCTGGCCTACTATTTACCCATACCTAGAGGGAGAATATTATATATGATTATATATGATATAAATTGTAAAAGTTTAAGAAAATAACAATACTATAGATAAACTTTTATAAGAGTAAAAAAAAAAAAATGACAAGTTCAAATAGTTAACTACAAAAACTATAAAATGATAAATCAAATTATTAATAATAGAAAATAATGAAAGAAAATAGTTTCGATACGTAAGAATAAAAATTAAAATACGTATGAATAAAAATTAGAATAAAAAAATCGTGAAATAAAATGAAATCATTAATAAAAAAAATAATCAAATAATAAATAATAAGTTAGATATTATCAAAATAGTTGATAAAATTAAAAGTAGTATTTAAAATGAGGTAATCATTAATTTTATAAAATGATAAAATATATGTCTAGTTAATAAAAATTTTAAAAATAAACTGATGATGAAAATAAAATTTAAAAAATAAATCCTTAAAACAAATGATAAAAATGCAAAAATTAAACAATAAATTAAAAATGAATTATAATAAAATGACAAAATACAGATTCAAATAAAAAAAATAAGGTGAAACAGTTATTAACAAATCAAAATCATAAATTAAAAAATGAATTAAATAAAATTATTAATAAGAAAAAGAATATATTGATGGAAATTTTTTTACCAAAAGTCATTGATTTGATTGATTTTTCGATTAAACAGATACATGCACACATAAAGAAAGCTTTACTAAGTCTGATACAGGAGCATAGAAGTTGGAGAGCCAATAAGGATCGAATTTTCAACAAGGCATTCCTTGAATAAAGAGTGTATCGACTAAGAATGTTGTGATCAAAAGAGATTAAAACTATTAATAAAATAATTGGAAGAATGAAGAGTATCAATCAAGAGTGTTGTGAAATAGAAAATGGGAGGATCATTACTTTTTAGAAGCAGCTGCTCATAAGTTCAAATCAATATCTAAAAACGTTCTCTTCCCCTTTCCTAAATGTACACACGCATATACGTGTGGAAACGCGTTATTTCGCATTAAAATTCGTGTATGTTCCTGTCGAACGAAAAAAAAGTCCAATTTTAAAACAGTCAAATAAAACAATTCAACAGGGACTTTTTTTACAACATGCATCCCACTAGTTCGAGGAATTCGAACGGATTGATTAATCTGTTAAGTTTCCTAGAGTTTCCCGTAATTCGCCAAACATTTCAGACGTTTCTCGAAATCCCTCCACCAGGAAATAAATAATCTCCTTTTCTATCCAGTTTGCCTTTCTTTCTGGAACCCATTTATAAGCTCTAAAATTTTGAGTCATTTAACAAAGCTCGGCATAACGCCAGATGTATTGTGCACGCAGTGAAGCTTGAACTCATTTACTTATGTGTAGTACTTTAGATAACGTTAACTTTACAGCGTTCTTATCATGACATCACATCAGTTTATTGAAAAAAATTATGTCATTGATATCTTTATTTAATGGAAAATGTTGGCTTTGCTCATCAACTTTAAGCTGGCAAAAAATAAAGATCTGCGAATGGACTATGTAAGATATGGTTGAATGACCAGTATATTTCCTTTCGGTGCTAGATGCCGCATTTTTATCGTCAAGTAGGCCTCTGCATATTTTAAATGGGATTGTCAACAACATAAAAGAGGAAATATATTAAAAGACTCCAAGATTAGGCAGATGGATCTGGTCCTCTGTCTTATAATATTGTGAGGTATGATAGGATTAGTGGTAGTTATATTTCAGCACTGAAACTATGCCAAAATCCAGAGTTATAGTTTGATGAAGGCTTCGTAGACATCATTTTCGGAGTAATATAGATATATATTATAAAATACTGCTCAAAAGTTGAGGAAATTTAAATAGATTAATGACTTTTTAAAATCTCAATCTTCACAAATTCATGAGTGAGCGCATTATACCAAGACTCGAAGAGACATGGTTCTTTGCTATTCGTTTGCAATTAATGGAAGTTATCCTTTCACACTAAGCTATATTGACTTTTGTCCGGTCAGGTAACGACGTCACTTTCGTCTCTACCAATGCTTTGTACTTGTCAGTGAGAGAAAAGGAGGTCATGAAGGGTTCGTTAAAGAAGACCTACATCTCCTGTCAATCGAAAATTGCCAGTGGACAAAACAATTTAGGAAAAATATCGATATACTGTGTTTAGGCCACCTCCCTTCATTTGAAAAAAAAACAAACAAACTCGCAAAAACATCGTTGAGGAGAGACCGAGTTGTAAAATCCATGTTTTATGAGATATCCATTTTCCTTCTTTAAAAATCCTTTACCTTGCAGCCACCCTGGCAAGAAATAATTTTTGAGTATTGGCCTCCTTAACCGCCAGTTGGCTTTCTCTAAAAGTGGAAAGACTTTTCAGATCTTTTTCTGCAAAGATAATGACACCCATCATAAATAATAATAAACATTGAGATCTTTAGTGTTTACTTCTTTGTTCTTGCTACTGTAGATATAAAAAAATTGAAAGCGAATTCTGCACTAAATGGAATATTGAGGCAATCATGTGAGGGATATATCCATTAAACATTGCTCAAATAGCTAGGTAAAATTAACTTGGAAACTCCAAGTTTTGCAATACGCATTGATACTACACAGATGCCAAGCAGTAGGCCAGGGAGCAACAATTTGTCCCCAGGCTGAGCACACGGATACTACGTTGATCCTGGATAGTGCACATAGATACCACGTTGGTCCTAGACAGAGTACACAAATACAACGCTGATCCAAAGCAGAACACATAGATACTATGTTGATCCTTGGCAGAGCGCTGAGGAGCAACGCTTGGTCCTAAGCAATGTCAATAAATATTCTGATTTTAGCCAGAAGTACCCATTTATACGTAAATAATCCCGTCACAACTGGTACCACGGAACTTTTAACTCAAGCTTAAATTTGTTTTAATCTTTCAATGAATAATACCTGCTTTTGGCTTGATCATAAATGATACACATAGTTAGCTAACGTATATCGTAAAAAGGTAGTGACTCGGTCAGAGGTATCAATCAGTTAATTAGATACCAATTTCCTAAAGCTTTGAACTCGGCTAATTTTATTGCTTCAATTGAATCTTTATTAGATTAAAAAGAATATTATTAACACTTTGTTGTTCTACCATTACTGTTTATTTCTGGGAAAATCTAATCTGACCTGCTTTGAACCAAATGATGAAGGAATTCATCAGGTGTTTCATTCCAAGCTGCTAATTTAGTAGTTCTGAGTTCCTACATCATATTAATTTGCCTTTCACCCTCAAAATTCTTCTTTGTCGATCAACTCTCTTTATCTTTTTAACGATATTAAATCTGGGCATTTGGCTCGCTTGGCCCAAACGTATACATTGTTTATGAAGAAATCATTGTGAAACTCTTCATTAACCTGCTGAAACATGAGCTACCGATCCGAACACTTTCAATTCCCATATTCTCATTTCTTAGCATATTACCGCATCCTGATGTGTTTAGACGTGTCATTGAACTTGAGTGCAATCTTCTCATATTCTGTAGAATCCCAAATCACAAGCGCTCTTCAAAGAGGTTTCTTTTGGAAATTGAGGATCTTGCTTGTAATACTGGAACCCATATGAGCCGTCTAGGTTGAATTTCATAATTTTTGTGCAAAAGACACGCCGTCTCTCTTCACTCTACGTCTGCTATTGACTCCATAACTTTCTGGATTGCTCAAAAATGCTTTTAAACCTATCTGACTTTGATTAATTCACTCAGCTATGTCACGTTGTGATAGACCCTGGTTCCGAAATTCAACAATTTTACCACGTTCAAAATCGGGCCTCTTTCGTCTCTTTCTCATACTTTATAGACTTGGCAGCGTTTTAAGCAACAACAGAAACCAATAAATAGAACTTTGATTCCTTCATATCACATCTATTGTTAACGGGTTTAAAGTTTAGTAGCAGCTGAAATTTCCAATTGGACAGTGTTTCTAAAATGGCAAAATCACAAGCAGAAAAAATTTCTTCCATAAAATAATGACATTTTTTAAAAGGAGTTTTGAAGTACATTTGTATATACGGAAAGGAAAACTCTGAATTCAAACCTGTTACTCTGTTTAAAATTTGATCTTGGGTCACATCCTGCTCGTGCAGTGGGGTTAGATATTGTCATGTCCATCACACCATTTTCTTTGAGTTCTTCAAGGCAATGCCTTTAAATTTTATTTATTTCAGAATTGAGCTTACCACAAGTACTCTGAGATTAGCTGACTCAGACAAAAAGACGCTATTTTGTGACACCTAATAAAAATCGAATTTTATGCTATGTTAACGGTCTACTCGGCTAACCACTTCTCGAAGAGATCCCCTCAGATATTTACTAAGGTTAACTCATTTTGGTAAAAAGTCATTAGCGTAAGGTGCCAAATGAGACTCGAACTCATTATTGTAGTCATATTCTGTGAGACTAGTTTGCTTATTACCTTTTACTAAGCTCACTTTTATTAGGCATAAGGTCAAAAATATGAGGTATCTAATGAGAATCAAAACTTACTGTTATCCTTGCTTGCTAACCGTTTCTCTACACGAGACGCCCAACTAGTTTGTGTATTATCTCATATTAATGATGACGTATATAATGAATATTTACTAAACTTTGTCTTGTACCAGGATACAACAGTACGGTATCTTGTTAGAACCAAACTCACTCTAGCCAGCATCAACAAGTGTATACTAAGAGTAAAAAAGTCCGCTATAATTGTTTAATAAATTAATCAAAATTAAAATATATTGACAGGAAAAGCGATGATCTAATTAACAAACAAAACTAAACCATATGTATCTGCTATACTGTCCTTCCTGACATTTCATTTTGCAAGACGGTCCCCATGTCTTTTCGAATTATTAGATAACAAATAGAATTCCTTAACTAACAGCTACATATCTAGCATTGTAGCGTGTCTCAGGGACAAGATTATTGTTGAGAAGACTGTCGATTGGACAGAGCATCGGAGCTGAAGGGTTCAGTTTCTTTTTTCCTCAAATATTAATGTATTAATCGAATCATTTTTAACTATTCGACTTCCTGAGTCAATAACCGTCAGGCCACCTTGCATTCCCACAAATCTGAAAAGAGAAAAAGAAAAGCTAAAAAGATAAGAAAGCATGAAAAGAAGAGAAGACTAAAAATTGGTTGAATAAATTTATACGATGATTATTGCACTGTACTTTATTTATATCGTGTATTTGAAGTTTGAAATTTGATTAGAAAAATATTTTGTAAGGTCATTGTCAGGAGAGACGTTCAAGTATCTCATAATTCCATGGGCCTGCTTCATAGGCTCCTCTTTCTTTCTTTCTTTCTTTCTTTCTCTCTCTCTCTCTCTCTCTCTCTCTCTCTCTCTCTCTCTGTGTCTGTCTTTATATATATATATATATAATGTTGATCTCCACATTTGAGAGCTTAACAGTTTAGTTAAAAATTTGAACTACTGGACTACCTACACAGGTGAGTTATTTACGGTGGTGAAGCTCTTTGCAGAATAAGCTATACGTTTTGGAGAAGCTAATAACAAAACAATGGTGCATCAGTGTAATACAGATTTTCTCGGACAACACTCTCAAGGTTTTGAATTCATAGGTTTTTTTTAATACTCTTCTAGAATATATTATTGTTATCATTGTCATTATTATTCTTATTATTATAGAATATATATATATATATATATATATATATATATATATAGAGAGAGAGAGAGAGAGAGAGAGAGAGAGAGAGAGAGAGAGAGAGAGAATAATACCATAAAAACATCATGCTTTGAGAGTACTGCCTACCTGTGGCCTTGTGCCAAAGTAAGCTAAGCTTACAGACCCTCGTAGTTGAATAATACTTAATGAGTTTATTTAGAAGGCTATTATTAATATCTTGGGACTTCGATTCTCCCTGGGTTCTCCATTTATGCGTTCTTGTGCCAGACTAAGCAAAATTTACCAATTATAATTGCATTCAGAAAATGTGTGTAAATGTGTGTAAACACGCGGAAAATGTTTATGAATAATAATAATAATAATAATAATAATAATAATAATAATAATAATAATAATGATAATAATAATAATTGTATAGCAGGGAACAAATTTGTACAAATGTGTAAAAACTAATTCACACTCTTTAAGTGCGTGCACAATCCCTGCCCCACCTGCACGCACCACATTTCTCTTCCTCTACCCTCTCTCTATTTCTCTGTCTCCCATTGACAGACAGACACACAGACATGGACGCCGAATGCGAGAACACGTTCCCTCGTTCGTGTACGCACACGCAGAGAGAGAACCTCTTTTAGACAAAGAAACTCACGGTCAACCCACGTCCAACTTCCTCGCCTGCACAACCCCCGCCAACCATCCACCAACACCCTGCGTAACATCCGCCCCCGCACGTACACACACTTACACACTTATACACACATACGTATACAATAACAGACATAGCGACAAAGGCAAAACTCTGGGCAGAAATGTGAATTTGTGTGCATAAGAGTAGAAGGGCATAGGATTGAATGACAGTGAAAAAAGAAGTAGAAAATCAAAATGGAGGATGAAGTCGCTGGTTGGGTGGGTGCAGGGTTTGCGGGGATGGGTGGAAAGAAGGAAGCTGTCGGGAGACTGACGGGCGATCAGCATTCCATACGGAGGAGTGTGCGAATGGAAAAACTTGATGAAAAGGGAAGGAGGGAAAGGTAGCTTTCAGAGCCGGATGGTTGAAGGTAGTTCGTGTCACTGGGGCGGCGAGGGTGGTATGCTGTGGGGAAATGGCGGCAGGAAAGAAGGAATGAATTTCTTCCTCCTCGTCCTCTTTTCCCGCTAAAAAAAAAGAAAAAAAAGGCGCGCTAAGGAATAAGGAAAGGAGAGGCCGCCTTTCGCAGCCTCCATCGCTGCTTCTCCTTGTTAGAGTGGTAAACAACGGAGAGATGTGTGCACCAGGGAATGAGATAAGAAGGATAGAGGGAAGGGGATGTGGTAGGTGGCTGGAATAGGAGAAATTGAGTAGTAGGGGAAGGGAATAAAGAGGGAGAGAGAAAGAGACAAACAGGCAGGCAGACAGACAGGATTATATTTATAAATGAGTGTTAATGAGCTGCAAGATTTTAGAGTGGGAATAATGGAAGTTATATAAGCGTTGAGTCTGGTACAAGAAAAGTTGAAAGATTATGTTGCACCAGCGTTCCGAACGAGGGTGGGGGCTTTGTTTTTAAAATCATTTTAGTAATATTACGATGAAAATAGTTTTCCTAGTAAAAGGGAAGTAGGAAGATTGTGCTGCGTCAGTGTTCTAAGTGCAGACAACCTGCCTATTTTAAATATCCTTATTCGAAATACTGCAATAATAATAATAGTTTTGTAAAATAGAAGTAGAAAGATTATTTTCATTTCTAATGGGAAGGATCTGTTCATTTAAAAAATTAAAATTTTATATACAAAAATAAAGTTTGTCTAGTAGAGGGACGTTGGAGGATTGTGTTGCACCAGTGTTCCAAATGGAAAGAGCCTGTCTCGTGAAAATTATTCTTTGCCACATTAAAATAAAAATATCTTCCTCTGGTACAAGAAAGTAAGATTATGTTGTGTGAGTATTGCAATTGTGTGGTGGGTTGTCTATTTGAAAATCAATCGAAATAACTTTGTTTAAATTTCTGAGATGAAGCTTGATAATTGTTATTACTTAAAATATTCGGACTATTGACCCCATCTTTATTGTTATACTCTCTCCGTTTCAGCCAAAACGTCGAGAGTATAACAATAAAGATGAGGTTCATAGTCCTAATATTCTTAGTAATAAGAAATAACTTTGCTTAGTACAAAGGAGATGTAAGACTGCATGTTGCCTATGTTCTTTTTTCCTGTGTAGTACCTGCCGATTTTTGAAATTATTATTCGAAGTACGACAATGAAATTATCTACATCTAGCCCTCAGAGAGTAGAAAAGATGTTGCATCAATGTTTCTAGAGAAAATGATATGTTTATCTTGAAAATCGCCAATCGAGATATAAGCAAAGTTTGAACATCGACCACCGGCATCGTTTAGAAATATGGAATTAACTCAGACACTTGGCAGGAGGATTGTAACAGAAATTCTAAGGAGAGAAAAAAAGACTGAGAGAGCGTGCAAAATAAATAAATAAAGAAAGAAAGAAAGAAAACTGAAAATCTAATAAAGCAAAAATAATTAGAAGTTATAAATTTAAAAAAGAGGAAAATGTTAATGAAAGATAAAGATAAATGTAGAAACAAATGATTAAGTTAAGAGAAATGAAAAAATAAAGTAGAGAAAACAGGTAAACCAAAATGGGAAATAAAATGGAAAAATAAAAACAAATGGAAAAACATGGACAGAAAAAAGAAAGAAAGAAAAAGAGGTGGAAATGAAGCAACAAAGAAATGGAAAGAAAGAGAGAATATACATAAACAGGGAAGAAGAAAAAAGGAAAGGAAAAAAAGGAAGCTTTTTTCTTTCCTTTTAGCAAAGATATAAGAATTAGTGATTAATAGAACCGACCCATCTCTTACGTGATATGTCCATTTCTTTTTAAATGTCACATACTACCCTCGTTGGGTAGCAGAATTGGGAAGAGAGACACACACACAGATAGACAGACAAACAGAGAGAGAAAGAGAGAGACAGACATACTGATAGACAGACAGAGAGGAACCGGATAAAAAACACACACACAGAAAAAAAAAAAAAAAAAAAGGAAGTAGTTAAAAAAAAGCATTCAGTGTAAGGGACTGCAAACAATTACAAGAATCCTTTAAAGTTCAAATTCAGGAAGTGTTGCCCACTCTGTTCAATTCAAAATTTAATTGCACGAAAATTATTGAAAACAAACTCCTCTTTGTTCAATGTCGGTTGGAAGCATCGGCTTTGTAAGAAGCATCACTACTCCAGGACAAAACTATAAATAACATTCTCTCAAGACAAACAAATACTTTTGTAATAACTGATTGCTTAAATCCCTAACACAAGTAAACATAATGATCGTTGTAATATCCTCGCTTACCATAAAACAATGGTTAACAAGCTCATCTCGTAGCCTAATGTTGTTAATTACTAAATTTTGCTTATTCTGACTAGCACGCCTCATGCTACTTAAAATAACTGCTGTTCTTAAGTGGTTACCCTCTTAAGTATTAAACAGGCTCATCGCTGCTTAACATCTTTGCTCTTGCAGAAACTGGTGCTTTCAGCTTGACTTCACCGTAAGTCTTCTAATAACCCATTGTTGCTGTGTAGTGAGTTTGATCCCTACTGGATGTCCCTTTAACGTTCTTATTATTTACTTTAGAATTTCGCCCTCGAACAGGACTCAGCAAATATTTTACACCATGAACCCATTTTTAGTATCTTTGTTACCTTATCAATACCCAGGCATGTTCACTAGATAAATAAATAAATACACATGTCAACATACTGTTCCTATAGGTAATATTAAGGGAAAACCGCATTCCAAATCCTTGGAGAATATTGTTCTGTACCCACTTCCTACTGTGAATATTTTACGTGGAATATAAGGACACAGAAAAGAAAAACCATATAGTGTCATTGTAGAAACCATGAAAAATGCCCGAAATACTGAACTTAATTCTGGATTTTAGCATTAAAGTATTCAGTCTTATCGAAATGCAATAAAGAGACGATAAAAGCTCGATATGTATATAAACCAGAAACATCTGCAAGTCAGGTTTTATTTTTTGATGTCAGCTTTCAACCCCTAAAGTTTGCCTCTTGATCCTCACCAGACGTTCATAGATCCTTTTGATAATACAATCGACCCCAAGGATTGATA
Source organism: Sepioteuthis lessoniana (assembly GCA_963585895.1). Classification (NCBI taxonomy): domain Eukaryota; kingdom Metazoa; phylum Mollusca; class Cephalopoda; order Myopsida; family Loliginidae; genus Sepioteuthis; species Sepioteuthis lessoniana. Next base: position 29,532 of record CAUZXS010006002.1, read on the forward strand.
TCAACTACTTTAGCGATCTTTGCCCAGGACGAAGGTTAACAAGCTTGTCTTGCAGTTTGCTGTCAGTGACTTTGATCCTCAGAAAATGTCTTGTTGTTATAGAGTTGTTTCAGACTAAGATGAGCGTAGCGAAGAAGGATGTTTGTTGGAGAGTAAGTGTTAGGAAACTGCTGAGTCATAATTTCCTCGGATAACCCTGTATTGTACCATTATGCTTGAGTAAAACTTTCTCAATATTTAATTATGAAGGGAGACTGAAAAGTTCTCAGTCCAACTAAGAAGAGAATTAACAATTTTTATTTATTCATTTTGCTTTTGGAGAATTAACGAAAGTATCACTAATTGTGTTGAACTGTGAGGTGAATATGTGGAATGCACATTTCGTAGCTCTTGGTCATTCTTTTTTTGATCGGGCCGAGAACCTTATACATCGCTTTTAGAATTGTAGGCACCAAATTATCAGTTTATCGAAGATGCTCATGCGTGTACGTAGGAGTAAAACCTAAAACTGACTTAGTGTTCGAGACGACTGTCACGCAGACATCGGACAACAGCGACATTCTTTCTTTGTTGCAATGAGGAAGGTTCTGTAGAAGGATTAGAATTCCTAAGACCTCACATTTTTGCTGCGTCCTGTAGTTGAAGACAGTTGAGAGAATTGAACCGATACAACACTTTAATCCCAGATGAAAAATTGGGCAATATAGACTTATCATTTGAACCCCAACCGAAGTCGGTTTAAAACGAGGTGCCCGACAGTGCAAAAAATTGCTTAGTTACATCAGCTTTTTTCTTTAATGTCGTCTCAGGGCCCGGTCAATCAATTCAGCCCTTACCCCTATTAGACAAAAGAGCAGGAGAAAGTAGATGTAGTTAATGCAATACTAACTTACTATCACTGGTGGCTCGATATTCATAATAGAAGTTTGCCAGCTAGGAAGTTATTGCGTGTTGTAATATTGCGGCCGTTTGCAGTGGGCATATAAGGGGAGTGTCCAGCGAGTGTCCGTGAATTTTTGTCGACCTCTCAATATTAAATGGCAAATTTCATTCGCTGATTAAGCTTTTTATAAAGAATATCATCTAGTCATTTTGGTTAGCAGGAAATTTTATTTAAGAAAATTTGCCGTTTAGATAGCCTGAGATGAGCCATCATATTAACTTATACCTTTTGAATCATACACCCAAAGTTGTTTGTTCATATTTGACGCCTCGCACAGGCATAATGGTAGACTAAAAGACTATTGGGCGTTCGATTTCACTCGGTGCCTATTGCTTCTGGCCTTGTGCGAAATTCATATCTCATCATAACCATATTTTTCTACAAAGATAAAAAAAAAACTTTAATAATGACAAGTTATATTATTATATTATTATCTTTATGGAAAAAGATTTGAGTACTTAAAGTCAACTTAGACCTTAAATCTCCAACTTTCAGACGGGAATGCAGTCTTGCTCAATTAGCAAATCTTTCTCGGAAGCCCTACCTTGGCCAGATTAAGTTCGAGTTAACTAATGTTTAGCATTTATTTAGAAACCAGGAATTGAACACATGTCTAAAACAGCCGATCGAATAACTAATTAAAGGTTACTTTATCATTTGACAGGAAGAGTACAATCATTATGCTTGTAAAATCCTAATTTATCTACGTTATATTTTTTTTATCGGTAAGGTTTGGTGTTTGTATTCCAGGTAAGAGTGCTTTAATTTTAACAAGGACATGGGAATAAACTATACTTTTTATTATCCACAATAGAAAATTGAATGATGGATACATTTTTTTCTTTTTTTATATGACTTTACGTTGTTAATGATTTTTTAATTAATTCAAAACGGCTGACAATCTTTTCTTTCCTTGTTTGCCATACATTTCTATAGCAAAAGCAATTACAATGTATTTCTCTTGTAAAATAATTTACAATATCTTTTAGATGAAAATTTACTTGCAATATATTTCTATAGAAAGCTTATTCGAAACTGCCTTCGCATTATTCATTCAATTGTCCTATCCTATCAGTAATGTTTACATTAAAACGTAATCACTGATATCTCTTTCTTCTTGAGGTTCAATACATTTTTAGAGTAAAATCATCGGAAAGGTATTTACATCATACGCATAGTAGTTCTATTCGGTCAGTAACAATTTTATTAATTCCTTTCTTAATAATTATAAATGTATTGCTACAAAATTATCTGCAATGCATGTCTTTCGTAAAATCTTCATCAATGAATATATATTATATATCCTAGCGAAAATATGCGCCCTTCGGACGCAAGTATTTATGTCTTAGCGTAATAAAATATCATATTAATTTACAAAGACTGACAAAAACTAATAAGAATGCATATAAGATGATTATGTATTTTTTAATTCTATTCTAATTGGTTTCTATATAAAATTATACACAGGATTGCTTTTAACGCGTTTGACATGATGACTGATGCTCCCAATTACGAAAGAGTGAAGGATTCTAATCAGAATTTCATAGTTATCTTCAATACTTCGAGAATTTTGGATTTTCAAAAAATGACGTTGATCTCGAACCAAGACCTCAAAAATTACCATTCAATGACGAATTTCAAAATTACTTTAGTATATGTGTATCTGTACGTGTGTGTGTGTGGCTGTGAGTGTGAATGAAATATATATCTATATATATCTTTTTAATCATTTACTATACTTGAAACCATTTAACTGTGTGCAAGCGAATGAATAATGTTAAACAGGATTATTAGGGTTTGATAGCAAAATTTGAAAACATTTAACTCTACGGGTGATTGTGTACTTGGGAGTAATAGCAAGGGGTATTCCACATTCTCAACTGAATCAGGACTGTTGCCTCACTATCAGATGTTTTACTGTTATACCCAAGACATTTGTTGGCGGGGGTCTTACCTCGCTACAGAGGTGAAGCTGGCATATTGTATAGCTCCAACAGATAGTATATATATATATATATATATATATATATATATATATATATATATATATATATATATTCTTTTTTCCGCAATCTTATTTTTTATAATAGAGGTGTTACAATAGTATTTTTGGTTACAGAGTTTTTATGCTGTAGAGATTTGTAAGGAAATCGGATAATATCAATTTTGATTGTATAGTGTTCCATTAGAAATAAAAAATCCTTGTTTGAGAAAATGATCTTTTTATAAAAAATTGTAAGGGTTATAATTATTTGTTGATCCTTCTGTATATATATATATATATATATGAGAGAGAGAGGGACCAAAGAATAATTATATATGTATATTATATATATATATATATATATATATATATATATATATTAATAATTTTTCCACACACCAGTTCGTCCACTCACCAATACATGCACACACATATGTGTATCTTTGAATGTATTTCTTTAATTTTTAATGATTACATGTTAATGTACCTGCGCGTGTGAGTAAAAAGCAATGGTGAAAGTTTATTACACAGTAAAAGTATGTGGCCGCAATTGAAGATATATATAATCGTACACATATATAGTCTATATTTATATGTAGTAGATATATACAGTCAAACACACGCGCTACATATGTCTGTATATATATATATATATATATATATATATATATATATGTGTGTGTGTGTGTGTGTGTGTGTGTGTGTGTGTGTGTGTGTATATATATATATATAAAAAAATAATCAAAAACGAGTTATTTGTTGCCTAAAAATACTTTTTTATTCATCATCATTAGTCTTTGGACATATCAACACACACACACACACATGCGAGCACATGCATGCATTTATACTTACATGACGTGCATATTCTTTTATATGGTAAATAGATTAAACTTCGAACAAACTAAAAAATACTAGATATATTTTCTTTCAATGATGAAATATAAACGTTTGAGTATAAGAATTCTAAAAGTGGTTTATATGCCTTTTTAAAGAAAAATCTTTAATGTTATCGGTGTTCGGCGGTCCGTCAAAATTGAATAATGTCCCTTCTGAAATAAAGTCCTGAGTTTCGCCGATGATTGCTAAAACCTCGTCTGAATTACTTGCCTTTTATTTTCAATAAAAGTACGACGTGTTTTCTTTAGTTTTTCCCTACCTAATAATAACTTACATAAAATTTTAGCCAGTTTCTCTTTCCGTTTTATTTTTAATTGTAAACATATACAGAGCATTCTCTTATTTTCAATTTTGATTTTTTTATTTGATATTTTTTGACATCTAATTCACATAATTTTACAGTTGATAAAGAGAAATGTTTTTATGAATTTTCATATATTACGCATAAATGAATTCCCGTTTGAAATTATTCTTCGCTTTGTATTCATTCAATAAAATCAATTATCTATAATAAAATAAAGTTTACAATCAATTAAGTTAATTTTACAGAAACTTTTTCGGTAAGGAAATTTAATTGGTCAACGCTGACGTAAGATTTCGTTACATTACAGCCAGGGAAGGGGCTTTCTTTTTATCCTTGGACTGACCAGTACCGATAGCTCCACAATTTTATAAGGGAAAAAATCAAGCAAGCCTTCTAAATAGTCTTGTTAATGTTTTCACAAATAAAACAAAAATTGAGAAAATAATATAGAAAATAATAATTATACGATATTTGCCAAGAAAAATTCTAACTCGAAACCCTTATACAAACTATTAGAATATACAGCTAAGATATAGGAAAAGAATTTGATATTGAAAAATGTGCCATGCTAATAATGAAAAAAAGAAAAAGTGAAACAATTGAAGGATTAGAACTACCAAATCAGGAAAACATCAAATCATTTAGAGAAAACGTAAACTATATATGCCTGGGAATATTGGAAGCGGACACTATCAAACAAACGAAGATGAAAGAAAAAGAAAGTACACCAGAAAAACAAGCAAACGTCTTGAAACTAATCTCAGCTGCAGAAATCTAATAAAAGGAAAAAATATCTGGGCTGTCACTTTAGAAAGATACTCTAAACCATTCTTATAAAAAAAACAATAGAAGAATTCTGACATATGGACCATACAAAAAAGAAATTTATGACGATGCACACCAGAGGGATGGTAGAGACAGGATCTATGAATCAAGAAAAGAAGAGTGAAGGCGCACTAGCATTGTGGGTTGAGTAGATTCAACAATTTAGCGATTTGAAGAACATGTAAAAAAGAGCAAGGAAAGATTGATTACAACAGCAAGTAACAGTAAAATCAACAGAAATAATTTAGAGAAAAACAGTAGAAATACAATAAAAATCTAGAAAGTTAAAATAGGGAAAAAACAACTGCATGGATACATCAAGCGACAAACTAAGAAAAATGCATATGAGATGGCCTGGATATGGCCAAGGAGAGGAAACCTGAAAAGGGAAACTCAGTCATTTTCATTGAAACACAAAATAATACCATGAAGACTAATTATGTTGAAGCAAAAATTGAAAATACGCAGGGGGGTGGCAAATCTACTCTGTATGGTGATAGAGATGACACAGTTAATCGCATAAATGAATGCAACAAACTAGGAATAAAAGACAAGATATGACTGGGTGGGTAAGGTAATCCACTGAAAATTGATCAAGAGATTAAAATTTGGCCATGCTAACAAATGGTATCTGCACTAACCAGAATCTGTCCTAGAAATTGAGACGCATAAAATTCTCTTAGACTTTGAGATACAAACGGACCATTCAGTACAAACCAGAAGGCTAGACCTGGTGTTAATTATTATTAAGAAAAGAATTATTTGTCTTCTTGTGTACTCTGCCGTTCCCATAGACCACAGAGTCAAAAAAAAAAGGAAAAAGCTAATGAAATACCTCGATCTTATCAGAAAACTGGAAAACCTGTGGAATATGAAGGTGGTTTTGACATTGATCATGTTTGAGGTCATTGAAACGATTCCCAAGAACCTTGAAAGTGGGGGAACTGAAGAGTAGAGGAAGAATCAAAACCATCCTGACCATAACTCTGTTAAAACCAGTTAGGATACTTAGAAGAATCCTGGACAACTAAGGAGACCTGCTTCATATAGACTTTAGTGAAAAACACGCAATTATAGAAAGTTACGAATACCTGGGAATATTTGAAGTCTATGCTATCAAGCAAACTGAGAGATAGGAAGAAGTAATAAAGGAATGAAAATTAAACTCTGCAGCAGAAACTTTAAGGAATAAATACTTGATAAGCATCACTGGTAAAATCCTTCGGACCCCTCTTAAACTGAACACGAGAGAGAATCAGAAATTTGTAACGTAGAACGAGAAAATTGACGATAATGTATAAAACCTTACACTCAAGAGATGATATTGACGGGCTTTGTTACAAGAAAAGATGAAAGAGTAGGGTTTGTGAGTATTGAGGATTGCGTTAATGACGAATTGGAAATTCAAAAATATACAAAATACAACAAAGATAGATTAATTACAGCAGCTAATAACTAAAAATAAGACCTGGATGAATACGAAAACAGGAATTATTAAATTGCAAAAACGAAAATGAGAATTGAAATAACAACATGGATAATTCGGAAGACAAACTAAAGAAATTGTACACGAGATAACTTGGCTCCGCAGAGCTAAACTAAAACGTGTAACTGAATCGCTACTAAAAATAATGTCATAAGAACAAATTATGTAAAAGCTAGGAGAGGTGGAGATTGATATGAACTAATCAACTACATAATAAGCGAACACACCAAACTGACACAAGAATACAAGAACATGCAGGACTGCGGAGGGGGTGATCTATTAGGGATTGTGCAAACGACTAAACTTTGACCATATAGACAAATTGTATAAGCACAGAGCAGAAACTATCTTAGAAAATAAGACACAAAGTTCTAAGGGATTTCGTGATAAAAATAAAAAGGCCAATCTTAGCCAGAAAACTAGACCTAATTGAAGACAAGAAGAAGAAAATCTGCCGACATGTAAAAGCAAAAGAAAGCGATAAACACTTGGACCCTGCTTGATATGGCAAAACATTGCGGAATATGGATTGAATGTAAGATTGGGTGGTACTGAAAAAAGAAATAGTTGGTTGGTTGGTTGATGGATTTTTACGGCATATCAACCGTCGTTAATGCCAAATATATATATATATATATATATATAAAAGTGTTAAGTATTCCTGTATTGTTACTCGCCTGCAGTCAGGATTGAACCTGCAACCTCCAGATGATTGTCTCCTAAGAAGCTTAGGGAACCAACGTCTATAACCGTTACGCAATGTATCCAGCAGTGATGTGGAAAATACTAACGGATCTACTAGTCATTGATCAGTAGTGGAATCTTCCCGACGAACAGAAAGGATGCTGCAGGAGAACCAAAGGCACTGGAGAACTACTATATATAGATCAATACATCCTTAACGAGAGCAAAACGAGACAAAAAATTCTAGCTCTGGCCTCGATTGACTGCAAAAAGGTTTATTATATGGTCCCCCAATGCTGGATTCTACGCTGTCTCAAAATGTATAAAATACCTGAACAAGTCGTACAGTTTATCGAGAAGAACAGGAAAACCTGGAGAGCGAAATTAACTGCAGGAGGAAAGAACTTAGCAGAGGTAAATATCTAAAGAGGCATATTCCAGGGAGATACACTATTACAATCACATCCTTTGGAAATGCACAGCCGAATACAAACTCAGTAAATCGCAAGAAAAGATCAACCACTTGATGAACATGGACAACATCAAACTTTTTGCCATAAAACGAAAAAGAATTGGAAACCGTAATACAGACTGTGAGAATATATAGTCAAAATATAGAAATAAAATTTTGGATAGAAAATTCTTGTAGTGAAAAGCTGAAAACGACACATGACAGAAGGAGTCGAACGACCAAATCAAGAAAAACTCAGAACGCTCGGAGAAAAGAAAACCTACAAATATTTAGGAATATTGGAAGCTGACTCCATCTAATAAGTGAAAATGAAAGAAAATTAAAAAAAAAAAAGTATCTCAGAAGAACCAGCAAACTACTCGAGACAAAACTCTATAGCAGGACCCTTGTCAAAGGGATGAATACCTGGGTCTGTTCCCCTCGTAAAATACTCGGGACCAGAGAAGAACTCAAACAAATGAACTTAAGATCAAGAAAACTAATGGCGATGCATAAGGTCTTGCATCCAAGAGATGACCTTGACAGACTATATGTATCAAGGAAAGAGGGAGGAGGAGGACTTACCAGCATTGAAGACAGCCTCAACTCAGAGACTACATAGAAAAGCGCGGAGGAAGACTGATTATAGCCAACGGAAGCAAAACTGACGTCAAGAGGATCAGCAGAATGACAATAACCAGAAAGCAAAAGTGGGAAGAAAAACCACTCTATGGACGTTTTAAGCGACTAACAAGCGACATCTCACACGAGAAAATGCGGACGAGGCAAAGAAAAGGAAACCTTAAGCGAGAAACTGAATCTCTTCTTTGTAATAGCAGTACGAAACAACGCCATAAGGACCAATCATATCAAAGCGAGAATAGATAAGGCGCAGCAAAACAGCAGATATAGGTTATGTTGGTGATAGAGACCAAACCGTCAATAACATGATAAGCGAATGCAGTAAATTAGCACAGAAATAATGTAAGACTAGGCACGACTGGGTGGGCAACGTAATCTATTGGGAATTGTGCAAAACATTGAAGCTTGACTATAAGATTAAATGGTATATGCACAACCCAGAATCTGTCCTGGAGAATGAAACACACAAACTCCTCAGGGATTTTAAGATACAAACGGATCACCTAATCTCGGCCAGACGACCAGACCTTATAATAATCAACAAAAAAGAGAACTTGCAGAATTGTGGATTTTGCTGTCCCAGCGGATCACAGGGTAAAATTGAAAGAAAGCGAAAAAAGGGATAAGTACCTAGACCTTTCTAGGGAATTGAAAAAAAAAACTGTGGAACATGAAAGTGACGGTTATACCAATTGTAATTAGTACTCTTGGTACAGTCACCAAAGGATTGGTACAAGCACAGGACGGGTGAAGACTGTCCAAACTACAGCATTATTGAATATTGAGAAGAGCCATGGAGACTTGAGGAGACTTCCTGTCACTCAAACTCCAGTGAAAGACCGACAGCTAACGCTGATGGGAAAAACTCAATTATAAAATAATAATTACTGTCAGTGATTTGAATCAACAGACGATTCGGTTCGTATAAAATGTCTTTAGTTTCACCATTTAAATGTAAGTTGGATTTTATTTTGTTTTCCTTCAAATTAAAATCTTTACTGACTATTATATCCGATTTAAATGAAAAGACGAAGCGGCTAATTTGAAATCCCGTCTTTCAGCTTTCTATTTAAAAAGCGGATATTCGATTTTTTTGTTCCAAATTCTGAATTGTTCGTCTGTGAATCCATAAGGTAGCGCAAAATTCATATATTCAGAAGATGATTCGAATTCATAATTAAGGAATGAACATGTCCAGAACCAGACAGGTAGAATAGGAATAAAGAAGTATAATCATCATCTTGACGGGGCTAGCTTTAGCGATAACGAGATTCCAATGGTCTACGGCAATAAAAACAAAAGGTTTATTTATATCAGTTAGATTGTAAAATACCCCCACTAGACTTTAACTAAGTTGAAACTTAACTAATTTGAATTTTTTTGTGACTCACTGAACAGCTCCCTTATATTTAGGTTTCTTGGTCACATCTATGTCAGGCGCGCAGATATTAAACAAACCCTGGGTCTGGTATAGCCACAGTTTACTACCCATAAAAATTGGCGAATCAGAACATATATCAACAGGCCCCTATTACAGTAACCGAGACACTAAATAGTGAAAAACCAGAAACTTCTGACCAAAAGCAAATGCTAGATAATAATGACCACACTCCCAAACAACGACACTCAAATACAAGAATAAAAAAATGAATTTAGGTATTATGAAAAGAATTATGTCTGAAAAGAAAACTACATTGCCTTCTCTCAGGAACCAAGACTGAAGGACCGTCAAGGCAGAAACTGAAAAATATAAACGACTTATTAATAAATAACCCAACGAACAACCTCACGGGATTAAACGATCTAATCTATACAGGAGCGAAATTAGTCTGAGGAAAAATCGAACAGAAAGTCAAAATCCAGATTGGAAATTAGATTGGAAACACAGGTATGAAAGCTACTTCAAGCAAAAATCCTAAGACAGAAGAACATGAGAATATGTTCGGAAGAAAAAAGAAAAGCAAGATAATTAAAACGAAAGATACAATACAATATGTGTCAAGAAAAGAAGGGGGAAGAGGTCTTGCCAGCATTGAAGATAGCATTGATGCATCGATACAACGATCTAGAGACTACATAAAAAAAGCACTGAACCTTGTTAGGGAACCGAAAAAACTATAGAACATGAAAGTGACGGTAGTCCTATTTGTAATCGGCGCGCTCGATACAGCCTCTAAAGAATTGGTTGGGAGGAATTGGTTTGGAGGAATTGGAAGTAAGAACACAAGTGGAGACCATCCAACTTACAGCACTAAAGATCAGCCAGAATACTGAGAAAAGTCTTGTAGAGTTGAGAAGACTTATCACTCAGGCTCCAGTGGAAGACCATCAGCTAATACTGGTGTAGAAAGCTCTCAATAATAATGATAATATGAGATACAAAGAGATCACTAATATCGACCAGAAGACCAGACCTAGTGATAATTTACCAAAAAAACGCAGGGGATTGCCATCTTGTGGATTTTGCCGTCCTAGCAGGCCACAGGGTGAAAATCAAAGAAAGTGAAAACGGAGAACTAAGAAAGGTGTAAAAGGTGTGAGTGACTGTCATACCAATTGTAAGTGTGCTTGTAGTGGTCCCCAAAGGCTTGCAAAGGAGATAGGAAGAGTCGGAAATCAGAGGAAGAATCGAGACCATCCAAACCACAGCATTGTTGAAATCGGCCACAATACTGAGAACAGTCCTGGAGACGTAAGAAAACTTGCTGTCAGTCAGACTCCAGTAAAAGACTACCAGCTAATGACAGTGAGAAAAACTCACGAGGAGTAAAAAGGTAATAATAATATTAATTGTTTGTTCACGTAGAAGTTTAATTAGAAACAATCAGAATGATTAAAAATTATAACACTTTGACTGCCTCACGTATAAAACTTACTAAGTTTTGCTTAGTCTGGTACAGATGCATCAAACTGCGTACGGTACCTACTGATCTTATGGGATCACCCATCGAAGTAATGAGCAGGTTCATAGCAGTTTAACTTCGATGATCTCTCAGGAACCACCGTTTTAAGAGTATCTAGTTCAAAAATTTGAATGCTTTATGCGTTACATTTGAATTTTTTTATGTTTTCAAAATAGAATAAAGTATTGTCGATCTTTCTTTTCTTCTCTTATGGCTACATAAATATCATTCTCCTCTTTGTATCTGATGCACATCTAATATTCATAGATATGTCGATAGGTACCTCAGAATAACAACAACAACAAAATATAATAATATACCCAAGAGATGACATCCATAGAAACTATATGACCAGAAAAGAAGCAGAAAGAGGACTCGCAAGCACTGAGTACTGCGTAGATGGAGCAATACAAGTGTTCGAAGATTATATAAAAGGAGCTAAGTAAGACTGATTATAGCAGCCCATCACAGCAATGATAACAGGACAAATTAAAAAATGTAGAAAGCAAAAAATGAGAAAACAACTGTATTGATACTTTAAGAGACAAACTAAAGATATTGCACATAGACCTGGATATGGTTTCAAAGGGGAAACTTAAAGAGATAAACTGAATCTTTAATAATAGTAGCACAGAATAATGACATGAGAACTAATTATATCAGAGCAAAAAAGTGTAGGCAATGTGATGATAGAGATGAAACAGTTAAACAAATAATAAATGAATGCAGTAAACTGGTACCAAAGGAATACATGACTGGGTGGAAAAGGTGATTCCCTGGGAATTGTGAGAAAAGCTGAAATTTTCTCATACTAACAAATTGTATATGCACAAACCAAAGTTTGTCCTTGAAGATAAAATGCATAAAATTCTCTTGAAATCTTAGATACAAAAGTAACACTTAATCCAGTCCAGAAGACCAGACCTAGTCTTGATTAACAAGAAGAAAAGAATATGTTATCTAGGGTTTTTTCTGTGCTAGCAACCATAGAATGAAAGGGAAAGAATGCGAAAATATAGACAAATACCTGCCCTTTGCCAGAGAGTTGAAAAAACTCTGAAATATGAAGTTGATAGTGATACAAATCGTAATTGGGGCCGTTGAAACAGTCCCCAAAAATCTGAAAAAGAGGCTCGATAAACTCGAGATTGGAGGAAGAATTGAAAATATCTAGAAAACAGACTCACTAAAATCGGCTGGAATATTTCGAAGAGTCTTGGAGACCTGAGATTTGCTACCACTCAGACTTCAATGAAAAAAACCTTCGGTTTGAGCTGGCGTGAAAAACTCGCAAGTATAATAATAACAATGATAATAATTATTGAAGTGACGGGTCATTTAATCATTAGAATCTACCAGTTTCTTTATGTATAAAATTTCAATGAACAACAACAACAACAACAACAATAATAATGATTATAATAATTGAAAAGCACCAGTTATTACTGGTGTGAAAAAACTTTCAAAGAATATAGTAATATAAAAAAAATGAAACTATCCTGACAACTGCAGCGTTATTAAAACCAGCAAAAATATTGAGGAGATTTCTAAAATCCGAGAAGATTTTCTTTCACTTGATTAAGAAGATGTAAATAAGCGAATGCAGTAAACTGGATAAAAAAGAATATAACGTAAAAAAGGCACGATAGAATAAGAACTGTCATACACTAAAGGTATGGTAGGCCTAAGTTATAAAGAGAACGAGAGGCTAATTTCCGGCAAAGAAGAGAGAGCAGAAAAAGTAAAAGCAGACATACAGTCTACAGGAATTATCACTTGTTGTAGGCTAGGCAATCACGGGTAATTAAAAAGGACTTGAAAGAAAACGGAGGTCCCAAATCTTCTGCGCCGGAGTGGAACCACCGGAAACGGATATCTCCTCCCTTCGACACCAAGCTGAAGTAAGGGACGATTTGAGTTTGAAAGTGAGTTAGCAGCTGGACGCAAAGAGGTAAAGACGCGAGTGAATACTAGCCAGGACAATGTGAAGATAGTTGAAAATTATGGCCCTATTTTGGAGTGGGCTCCGAAAAGGGGTCTCACACCAGACGCAAACCTGTGACGACGTAACCAGCGAACAAGCACGTTAAAACAACAAGAATATACAGAAAGAAAATTCAAGGTCTGTGCCTGCTCTCTCTCTCTCTCTCTCTCTCTCTCTCTCTCTCATCTCATGACATGTTCACTTTGTCCATCTAACGCAGACGGCTCAGTTTTCACACGCTGTTTTTTTCTCCCGGTGACTACTTAAAAAGTGTAGCAGCGAATAAACTTTTTTGTTAGTAAACTATGACAGAGTTTCGTGTGTTAGTCAACTTTTCCCACGGTGAAGTTAAAACAGGGTTCAACTACTACTTAAGATGTAGCGATACAGCCATTAAAACGATTGAGCACGTGGAGGTACAAATAACTATCGTAGACTTCTTGGTGCAACCATACGTTTGGTGTGTAACAGTACACTGCCTATTTGGTGCAGTAATATGACAACATCTATTTGGTACCGTTATGGTACATAAGAACTATGCAAATTAACTGGGTTTCGTACATGTTAATAGAAGGTATCAACAAAAATCAGACGTAGTCGTGAAAAGGCAAAAGAATAAGATACTTTGGGACATTAAGATCTAGGCCTAAAAATACTTGCCAGATCAAAGCTGTGACTGTTGCAGTTGAACACGCGATGCATGTAAAAGAAAGCGACTCAGGGGCAATGAAAAGTATGGAACAGGTGTGCTTATATTAACTAAGACACTTGGAACAGTGCCAAGGAATTCGAAGAAAGGTTGACAGTGTTCTGACCATAGCGTTTCTGGTAAATGTGATAAAATTGAAAAATATTTTAAGAGACTTTATCTACTTACTCAATCTACAACGATAACCTCTTCATATCTGGCATGGATATGTAAATGCATGAAATAAAAGTGGAATTGACCGTAGGAGAAAAAACTTTAGCGGAGGTAGAAATACAGAAAGATATCTTCCAAGGAGATGCGCTTTCATTATTATTATTTGTAATAGCGATGATGCCACTCAATCACATACTTTGAAAATGCACTGGAGGCTAAAAATTTACTAAATCACATGAAAAGATTAATCACCAATTGTATATGGACGACATCAATCTGTTTGTAAAAATAAAAATAATGGGAGACGCTAATTCAAACAATTCAGGATATAGGGATGGAATTTCGCATTGAAAAATATGCCATGCTAATAAGGAAATGCTCCAAAAGACAGATAACGGAAAGAATGGAACTACCAAGTCAGGAAAGAATTAGAACGCACGGAGAAAAGGAAACCGACAAGTACTTGGGAATATTTGAAGAGGACACCATAAAAAAGTGTAGATGAAAGAAAAAATAACCAGAGTACATCAGACGAACGAGAATACTACTCGAAACTAAGCCTTGCTGCAGGAATCTTATGAAAGGGGTAAATACCTGGGCTGTCCCACTTGTAAGATATTCGGGAGCATTCTTGAAATGGACAAGAGAAGAACTCAGACAAATAGACTAAAGGACAAAACAACAAACGTCGATGCATTAGGCCTTACATTCGGGTAATGAAATAGACAAATTATATGTATAAAGAAAAGAAGGAGGAAGAGGCGCACCAGCATTGAAGACAGCGAGGATGCACCGATAGGACGACTCAAAGATCACATAAAAAAGGAGCAAAGAAAAGCTACTTTCAGCGACAGAAATAGCATAGACAGTATAATGATCAACAGAACAACAACTAGGAAACAGAAATGAGAAGAAAAGCAACTGTAGGGATATTTCAAGTGACAAACTGACATAATTTTACACGAGGAGACATGAACATGGCTAAGAAGGGTAAACTTTAAGAGAGAAACTAAATCACTTCTAATAGCAGCACAAAACAGAAGGACTAACTACGTTAAAGCAAAAATTGATAAGAAGCAACAGAATAACAAGTGTGTGGGGAATGCAGTGATAGAGACGAAATGATTCATCAAATAATAAGTAAATGTAGCATATTAGTGCAAAAAGAGTGATATGACAGGGTAGGAAAGTGATCCACTGGAAAATGTGCAAGAAATTGAAATTTGACCATACGGACTAATGACATATACAAAACCCGGAATCTGCCCTGAAGAATGAGACGCACAAAATTCACTGGCATTTTAAGATACAAACAGATCATCTAATCTCGATCGGAAGATCTCGTGATAATTAACACAAAAAAAGAGAACCTGCTGAACTGTGGACTTTGCTGTCCTGGCGGACCACAGAGTGAAAATCACTGAAAACGAAGACAGATACTTGAACCTTGCCAGAGAACTAAAAAGAAAACCATGAAAAATGAAAGTGATGGTAAAAACAATTGTGATTTGTGTACTTGGAATCATTCCCAAAAGCTTGGTAAGGGGACTGGAGGAGTTAGAAATCGGGGGATGAGCCAAGACCATCCAAACTACAACATTACTGAAATCCGCCAGAATATAAAGAATCGTATTTACTTAAAGTTTTCTAATTTTGTGTGTGTGTGTGTGTGTATTTGAATATTGATTTTTTTAATCGAAGCAAAACACCAACTGTCAAAAAGAAAATAAGTTTAAATTCTGAGTAGGAACAGTAATATCAGCATATTTATATATTTATTTATTACTTAAACTTTACTTCTTTTTTAATGTCTGGATTATGTGTATGTGTTTGCGTGTGTGTATGTGAATAAATATCAATTATGTCAATCGAAACAAAACGCCGCCACTTTTAAAATGATAATTTAAACTTCAAAGCAATAAGAGCACTACCAGAATATTTGTCTAAATGATTTTCATCGATTTATATATATATATATATATATATATATATATATATATAAATTTATTTCCTTGTTTATTATTGGACAAAGCAA
The DNA here is from genome assembly GCA_963585895.1 of Sepioteuthis lessoniana. NCBI lineage: Eukaryota > Metazoa > Mollusca > Cephalopoda > Myopsida > Loliginidae > Sepioteuthis > Sepioteuthis lessoniana. Next base: position 45,535 of record CAUZXS010006002.1, read on the forward strand.
AGAATAAGAATAAGATAGAAAATAAGATTTAATGTTATTCAAGGTTAGCTTATTATGTAGATCTATGAAGTCAGAGACCTAGTCAGAGTAATTCTATTAACGAGAAAAGGAGAAATTTTGACTGATTTAGATTTTAGAATAATAGAGTTGTACAAATGTATTGGTTGGCGGATTGCATTTTTGAAATGAAGTCTAGATAGAAATTATGTTATTTGATGAAAAAGAATTTGACAAAACGAATTATTTTATGAGAAAGGGAAGTAGATTTGTTGTTTTAAATTTTGACGGATTGATTTGCTTTACGAATCAGTGTGAAGCGAGAATTGGAAAGGCAAATTCAGATTAAAAGCCAAGGCCTGTTAATCATCAAAGGCGGTCGAATACCGAAAATCATGAATTTGAAAAAACGTATTTTTTAAATTTGAATGTGGAAAATTTTCTTCAAAATATTTTCTGATGCAATAAAATTAGTGTTAATTCCAGTTTGGGGAAGACCCCCTCTTTTGGATGAGGGTAGAAGTGAATTAAATATCGAAGAGATGGAATTAATTGTTGAAATTCAAATTAGGAGAAAATTTATATTGTTAATAGCTTCGCTAGCCCTCACCTCTCTGTGAGAGAACGTGAATCGTCTAGCAGTTTTCACGAAACTCTGAGTTTTTGACCTTGTACAAGACTACACAGGGTATAGAAAGCGAAGGAATTCTGGCGTAATATAACACTTGTGAAATAATACTAAGGGTTGAGAAAGGCAAGCATAACTGCCATTTGAAATTGCCTTATGTCAGATGATAGAAAGCGAGAATATTAACGCCTAAAACTTATACGATAAACGTGGGTCTGAATTTGGTTGCCGATAAATTGGTTGAATGTTAATTTGAGAACTAAGTCTCAGACTAAAACTACCCACCTGAGATAGGTGAATACAAGTACTGTTTTTAAAGACAAATTTTTTACTAAATATTGTTATTGTTACAAACCGTGTTTTGTTCTCTGCTTGTTGGCGTCAACATTTTTGTTGTTGTTGTTTCTTAAATACATGGTCTTCTCCGTCTATTCATCGTCCGGCGACTCCGATTAGCGATTAATCTGCTGTCTGGATAAAGAAAACACATCGAGGATAGATGAGGAGTTAGTCGTGTCATCTGAAGACATAACTGCCCAGCAGAACTTATTTTAAATGTTTTCTCTTTCTCTCATCTCTGGTGTGAAATATAATCATGGTGAAGTCTGTTGGGACAGGTAAACTTTTTTTGTCTTCGGAGTTTCGAGATGGTACGTCATAGTCCTTTGCATTCGAAACGCATAAATTTGTAATCTAATTTATTACACAGCCATAATTATGTCTTTATGGATTTCTAATAAATATGTTGACTGAATATTTTTCTGTTGATGGTGTCAGCAAAACAAAAACACCTCTTAACAGTAAAACTAAAAAACACTAAAACCATACATGAAAACAACTCTTTATGACACACTCTGTATCGGTTTTCCCGCGGATAAAAAGGACTGCGTCTCTCAATAATGAATCAGGTTGGAATCAAGAAATCAGCCACTAAAACAAAATCCTCCACTCACTTCATTTGTTATCAGAACCGGGATAATCCTAGATCTGACCCTACCAAGATCTTCATTACAGCCAATAAAAAAATGAAGATACTTGGAAAAATGGTCAAAAGAGGATAATATAAATTATATTCTTTTATGCAATTAACAAATCATCTGGACGAAATCTAACTCAAAGAAACGACAACACAAGGCTAAATGTACAGATACACTTAGATCCCAATAAACTAACTAATGTAGGAAGATATATTATTAGAAGTAACCGCTTAACAGATGTTGAAAAAGATAATACCGAATAACAGGTAATTGCGGATATCTAACGAAATGAAACCTTTGCACTTGAAATGAACGTTGTCAATAGTGAAACAGATAATACTTTAAAATAATCAAGCAATGATAATAGGAAAACACCACCAACAGAAACTGTTACGGGAGTTTTTATATAAACATTGAATACAATAAATTAGAGAAAAGTCAATCTCAAATAGAAAAACCCAGATAATACAGAAAATAAGATTAACATTGACGAACTGAAACAAAATATAATCGGAGAACTCTCTGAGATAATCAATACTGATATGAAAGACAGAGCACCACAAAGAAAAGTAAAAAATGACAAAAATAACGTACTGCAGATAAAGTTGGCAGACTATGCCGAAGAAGATTTTTTCAAGACTTTAAAGCAAATCTTACGCTTTTAAATGAAAGGATATATGCGACTGGTACAGTAACCATAACATTTTAACAAACTAGCTTTAAGCAACTCAAATGAAACTCACTTTCTCCTCTTCTTTTTTATGTATAGCTCCAATACTTTTCTCGTCAGAACTTAAAAAGCAGCACAGGGATTTAAAATTACAACTAAAAAAATAAACTACCTAATCTTTATGGACGATTTAAAGTTATATTAAAAAATGATGATGACTTGGAAGATCTACAAAGCTCTGTAAAAAGAATTAGAGATGACAGAGATTCAATTTATTCTGGAAAAATGTGCAAAAGTCATATTTAAGAAAGGCTCGAAAGTAGTAAAGTCTAAAAACATCACTCTAGATATGAACATAGAAATTAAAAAATTAGAATTTGATAAACATTTAGGACATCTAGGAATTAATGAAGCAAAAGGTATCAATCATTTCATTAATAAAGAAAAAATAAGGAAATATTCTACAGGAGAATAAGAGCCATATTAAAAAAGAATTAATTGCAAAAATAAATACAAATAAATAAATAGATAAATAAAGCTATAGCTATTACTATCTTGGAAATACCAGTAATAACTATTATTTTTATGTAATAAAATGGACATTAGCTAAAATAAATAAGATGGATACAAAAAGTTAGAAAATTAACAACCTAACACAGAATGCATCACCCAAAAGTAGATATAATTAGAGATGAATATGTGTTAGCACTAAGAAACAAATTCGATGCACTACAGGAGAAGACAGAAACACATACTCCGAATGTCGAATATGAAAATTTCGTCAATGCCCACTTAGAAGTGGCAGCGGAATGCATACCAACTAAACAAAGAACTAAACCTAGAGTCCCATGGATGACATTAGCGGTTAGGGAAAAGCGTGCAGACGTGAAAACTGCCTCCAAATGCAGTAGGAAGAACCTAACCAATACTAATGCCCTGAAACAAAATGAATTAGCAACATATACCTAAAAGAACAAACAGAATACATACAAAATCAGATCGATAAGATTAAAGACTCGGTTGAAGATAGACAATCTAGGATAGCATGGCAAACGGTAAACGAAGTGAGCAGAAGGAAGAGCACTGCGAAAGCTAAACTGAAAGCTACCAGCTAACAAGAACGAATACAACTATGGAAACAACATTTCGAGAATATACTCGGAAATCCTCCGAAAGTTACTCATGAAGCAATCAAGAGAATTATAAGTAAACAATTAGACATTAAACTTGGACCGTTTACGCAAGAAGAACTGAACTCGGTACTAAGAAAAATTTGAAATAGAAAAGCAGCAGGGCTGGATGAAATGCCCCCAGAAGTATGGAAGACCAAACACTTCGTAGACATACTGCCCCGACACTGTAATGCCGTATATAATCAAAACCCTAAAGACAAATGGACGAAGGGATGCATCCCCCCTTCCCTAAGAAGGGCGACCTCGGATTAGCCAAGAACTTCCAAGATTTAACCCTTACATCCATAGCAGCCAAGATATACAATGCTCTACTACGCAACCGCATAGAACCCAAAATTGAGAACATACTTACGAAGAACCAAAATGGTATCCAGAAGAATAGATCCACAACGTCACAAATTTGGACTATCCGTCGAATTCTTGAAGGTGTACGTGCAAAAAAAGAGGCAACAATATTATTTGTAGACTTTACCGAGGTCTTTGACTCCATTCACAGAGGAAAGATGGAGCAAATTCTACTCGCCTACGGCCTACCAAAAGAAACTGTCGCAGCCATAATGATGCTGTATAGAAACAAAAAAGTAAAAGTCCGTTCCCCGGATTGAGACACAGACTACTTCAACATTGTCGCAGGTGTACTGCAAGGCGACTCATTAGCCCCATACCTCTTTATCATCTGTCTAGACTACATGCTTAGAACATCTATTGATAAAATGAAAGAAAACGGTTTCAAGCTAACAAAGGAAAGAAGCAGAAGATACCCCGCACAAATAATTACCGACGCCGACTATACCGATGATATAGCGCTTCTGGCAAATGCACCCGCCCAAACCGAAACCCAGCTACATTGTCTGGAACGAGCAGCTGCGGACATGAGCCTCCATGCAAATGTACACAAGACGGAATATATGCTTTAATCAAAGAGGCGACATCTCCACACTAAATGGTTGCTCTCTGAAACTAGTAGACAGGTTCACCTACCTAGGAAGCAGTGTTTCATCAACAAAGACAGACATCAACACGCGACTAGCAAAGACATGGCCAACTATTGATAGACTATCGGTCATATGGAAGTCAGACCGGACCGATGAAATCAAACGCAGTTTCTTCCAAGCAGCACTCATGTCGATACTACTATATGGATGCACTACATGGATGCTAACTAAATGTATGGAGAAAAAGCTTGACGGCAACTACACAAGAATGCTGCGAGCAATATTGAACAAGTCCTGGGGGCAGTACCCAACAAAGCAGCAGCTGTACGACCAACTACCACCCATCACGAAGACCATCAAAGTTAGACAAACTAGACATGCAGGACACTGCTGGAGAAGTAGGGGTGAGCTCATAAGTGATGTACTCCTTTGGACCCCTTCACATGGACGAGCAAAGGCAAGACGACCAGCTACTGAAAACCAAACAATTACAGATCCTAGTACTCAAACATCAATCTTAACACCAGAAAACAAAATATAATAAAGAAAATAATGTGTGAACAGAAGACTAAATTACCATCCGTTATGAATCAAAACCAGAAAAAAGTTAAGATAGCAGCAGAAAAAGTAAATAAATTATTGAAATATGTCCAAAATGGAAAATATTACTGAACTGATCGAGTTAATTTACGCAGGAGCAAAACTAGTTGGTGATAAAATAGGCATCCCGCAAAGGAAGCCAAACAAAGACACAAAACCTGGATGAGAAATCAGGATAAAAATAGGAATAAAGAAACTGTGACAAGTGAAACGGCTCAGATAAAACTCACAGGAACCCAACGAAATGAAAGGATACCGAAAAGACTACTGCAGATGAATCTTACAACACGACTAGAACAAATGAATAAAAAAGGTATTGGCGAAAGAAGGGAAACTCAAATGAACCGGGATAGGATCAAATAATATAAAAAAAGAAGACTTTCCAATATAAAGAAAGAAAATTATGCCAACTAGTTGAAAGTGGTACAAAGACAAATCAACAACCGAATGCAAAAGAAACAAAACAGAATTTAAAAGAACATGACAGAAATTCTGAATGGATAAATAACGTGAAAAAGAATTAGCAGAACTAAAAAAGGCTCCGAGGCGAACATACACCTAGACTCACTAAGCGCAATACTCAAGAAATACCAATTTGGAAAACGCCTGGCTAAGATGGAATACATTGATTCAGGTTTAAAAGATCTCCGTCCATCCACGAGAGACTAGCCTTGCAACTGAGTAAATGCTCACATGAAGAAATCATATTTGAATAGATGACGGAATGGAAAACTACATTGATACAGAAAGACCCTCAAAAAGAGATCATCCCCAGCAACTATAGATCGATAACATGTTTAATTAAAATGTGGAAAATCTTGACCACTCAAATAAGAGATGAAATCTATTGCTCGCTCATATGCCGGAGAAATTTTCCGGAGGAACAAAAAGAATGCCGCAGGCCGCAGAGGAACAAGAGGAACAGATGACTTACTATATATAGACCTGCAAATACTTAAAGAAATCAAAACGAGGTGGAAAATGTAGCCCAGGCATAGATTTTCGACAAGAAGACCAATGATATGGTCTCGCAAACTTGGATGGTCTAAGAATGTAGACAATATCTGACAAAATTATAAAATTCATCATGAAAGCCATGGAAAACTGGAAGGTGGAATTGATAGTGAGTGGGCAAATTGTAGCAGATGTAAAATCCAATGAAGCATCTTCCCGGAGACTCGCTTTCACAACTACTATTCGTTATAGCAATGATGGCACTCCACAATATACTTAGGGAATGAACGAAGGGGCAACAAATTTACTAAATCAAAAGAAACTATAAATCATTTACATATATGGTATCAAGATATTTGCCAAAAATGAAAAAGAACTGGAAACCCTGATATAAGCAATAAGAATATACGACCTGGATATAGGAATGTAATTTCTCATCGAAAATTGTACCATGCTCATAATGAAAAGTGGGAAAAGAAAATCAGTGGAAGGAATAGAACTATCGAGTCAGGAAAGCATTTAAACGGCTGGTGTGAAGGAAAATTACATGTACTTGAGAATATTGGAAGCGAACACCATTAAACAAGCTGAGATGAAACTGAAAATAAAACTAAAAATTAAAATATCATAATAATGATAATAATAATAATAATAATAGTGGTGGTGGTGGTACTACGCTAAATTTAATACTACAGGTCTAAGACTTGCTGACTTGGCGAGAATGATTTTAAAGAAAGGTTTTTGTTCTGACCTTGAAATACTAGAAGTATGTGGACAGGTAAATGGTGACGAATATACTCAACGAGAGCTCCCCCTAAAATAAAAAAAAGATTGAAACTAAGAACGAGTTCTGCAGCAGAAATCTCATCAAAATCCCCGTTTTAAGATACTAGGAACACTTCTTAAAATGGACCAGAGAGGAACTCAGATAAATGAACCAAAGGACAAGAAAGTTGATAATAATTTATAAGGCTTTACATCCGAGAGATAATATAGGCTCTATGCATCAAGAAAAGAAGGAAGAGAAGAGTTTGCCAGCGTTAAAGGCTGAGTTGATGCACCAACACAAGGACTCAAAGGTTACATTAAAAAAGAGAAAAAATGATTAATTACGGCAGCTAATAACAGTATCCCAAACTTAAGTATAAATGGGAAAAAAACGAGGCAACAGAAATGGGAAGAAAAACAACTGTATGGATATTCCAAGCGACAAACTTGCGATATTGCAAACAGGACGACATGAACATAGCGAAGAAAGTGAAATCTAAAGAGAGAAATTGAATCTCTATACCCCTTACAGCACTAAACGACGCCATGAGGAACAATAGTGTTAATGCGAAAATCGATAAGACACAACTGAATAGAAAGTGTTGGTTATGTGGAGAAAAAGATGAAACGGTTGATTACATTATAAGTGAATGCAGCAAGCTAGCGCAAAAATGATTCAAGACTAGGGACGATTCGGTGGATAAGTTGATCTACTGGGAATTGAATTTTAACCATACGACCAAATGGTATATGCACAAACTAGAATTCTAGAAAATGAGACGCATGAAATTCTCTGGGACTTTGAGATACAAACGGATCACCTAACCCTGACCAGAAGACCAGACCTAGAGTTCATTTTAAGAAAAGATGAGAACGTGCTGTCTTGTGGATTTTGCCGTTCCGGCAGACGACAGAGTGGGAATAAAAGAAAACGAAAAGATTGGAAAATACTTGGATCTTGCCAAAGAACTAAGAAGGCTTTGGAACATGAGAGTATCGGTGATACCAATTGTAATTAGTGCGCTTGGAACGGTCCCAAAAGGTTTAAAAGAAACAAAGAGAGGAATTGGAAACCAGAGGAAGGACCGAGACCATCTAGGTTACGGCATTGTAAGATTCGGCCTGAATACTGAGAAGAGTCATGGATACTTGATTAGACTTGCTATCATTTAAACTCCTGTGACAAATCCCCAGCGTTAGTTGGTGAGAAAAACTCGCAAGAAGTAATAATAAAATGAAATTGTTAATGACATAATAAGTGAATGCAGCTAACTGGAACAAAAGGAATACAAGAGAAGACAGGAGTGGGCGAGAAAGGTGATCCACTGAGAATTGTGTTAGAGACTGAAGTTTCACCAAACTGACAAATGATACGTGCACACGTCAGAATCTATTCTAGAACATAAAATCTATAAAGAGACTTTGAGATACAAACGGATCACCGAATATTGGCGAGAAGACTAGACTAAGTTTTAATTAACAAGGAAAGAACTTGTCACCGAGAGGATTTTGTCATTCAATAATAGGAAAAACTCGACGAATACTTGTAAGAGAGCTGAAAAGTTGTGGAATACTAGGGTGAGTCTTACCAGTTGTGGTTTGAACACCTGAAACAGTTCTCAAGAAGCTGGAAAAAGACTAGGCAACTTGGAGATCTGAAGTAGAATCGAGACTATCTAGTCCTGAAATCTGAGAAAACTTGCTGTCACTCAGAATTCAGTGAAAAACCACCAGTTAGAGCAGGTGTGATAAATTTTCAAGGAGTATAATAATACAAATTAATAACAAAGATTTGAAGAAGGCCTCTCGGCGAACGTACGCCGGAACTCCGTAAAAGTAATACTAAAAAAAGAACCATATCGGAAAACACTGGCCAATAAGTACATACAAGGATTCTGGTTTAAAAAAAAATCCTGCCCATTCACTAAGCAACTGTGTAGACGTCCTGAAGAAGCAAGCAAATCCGAATAGAAAACGAAAGGGAAAACTACCTTAATCACGAAAACTCCCCCCCCTAAAAAAAGAACTACCACCAGCAGCTATAGACCGATAACGTGTTTAACTAAGATGTGAAAAATCTTGACTGCACAGATGATATAAGAAATATGTTGCTCGCGTATATGCAACGGAAAATTTCCGGGGGAACAAAAAGGATGCCGCAGGGGAATGAGACCGACTATATATAAACAAGCACATCCTCAAAGAGGTCAAAACAAGGCAGAAAACGTAACCTGGACATGGACTGACTTCAAAAAAGCTAATTATATGGCCCCACAAACTTGGATGATAGAATGTCTGAAAATGTATTAAATATGCGACAAAGTCATAAACTTCATCGCGAAAGCCAAGGAAAACTGAACAGTGGAATTAGCAACAAGGGACAAACCCTAGCAGAAGTAATATTTTCCAGAGAGACTCACTCTTGCCACTGCTATTTGTCATAGTAATGGTGGTCATCAGTTATATACTTTGGAAGTGCTCAGGAGGCTACAAATTTCCAAAATCAGGAGAAAAAATACTTTATGTACATGTATGATATCAAAATATTTGCCAAAAATGAAACAGAACTGGAAACCTTGATATATACAATAAGAATATACGACCTGGATATAGGAATGGAATATATCATTGAAAAATGTGATATGCTCATAATGAAAAGTGGGAAAATAGAAACAACGAAAGGAAAAGAACTACCGAATTAGGAAAACATCAGAAAGATTTGAGAGAAGGGTAATTTCAAGTATTTGAGAATATTGGAAGCGAACACCATCAAACACATAGAAATGAAAGAAAAAATAAGAAAATAAAACCCCAGAAGAACGAGGAAGCTCTTCGAAATCAAGCTCTACAGCAGAAATATCATCAAAGGAATAAACTCTTGCGCCATTCTTTAAATGGACAAAAGAGTTACTTAGACAAATGGACCAAAGTACACGGAAACTGATGACTATACACAAGTACTAACATACGTGAGATGACAGGGATAGGCTATATGTGACAAGGAAAGAAGGAGCAAGAGGACCCCCAACATTGATGATTGCGTTGGTACATCAATTCAAGGACCCAATGAATACATTAAAAAGAGTAAAGACATCCGAATTTCAACAGCCAGTCACAGCAATGGCAATATAAGGCCAAACAGAAAAATAAAGACTAGGAAACAGTATCTAAGGAGAAAAACAACGGTATGGATTCTTCAACTGACATGTGAGATTGCACATGAAAGAACATGAACATGGTGAAAAAAGGGTAACCTCAAGGGAGAAACTGAATCTTTTCTTATAAAAGCATTGAACAATGTCATAAAGACCAACTGTATCAAAGCGAAAATTGATAATACGCTACAGAATAGCAAATGTAGGTTATTTGGAGAAAGAGAGGAAACGATTAATCATATTATCAGCGAATGCAACAAACTAACAAAAAGAAGTACAAAACTGGGCACGACTGGATGGGAAAGATGATCAACCAGGAATTGAGCAAGAAATTAAGATTTGACCATATTAACAAATGGTATATGCTCAAACAAGAATCGGTTCGAGAGAATGAGACGCATAAAATTCTATGGAATTTTGAGATATTAAACGGGTCACCAAACCCCAGCCAAAAGAATAGATCAAGTGTTAATTAACTAGAAAAAGGAACTTGCAGTCTAGTGGATTTTACAGTTTCGGTGAGAGGCACGGATATATCTCACTTATTCATCAGATCAAATCATTGCTATTTTTTAATCATTTTTATGCTTTAAAGTTGGTAAACTTTTTAAAAATCCATTTCTAGAAGAAAGCCCCCAAAAATAAAGCTGATATTTAAAAAAAAACTGTGCAAAACCAATAAATTTATAAATATGACTGTTAAATGTATTTAACAAATAGTGTAGATCATCGAGCCTGAAAGGAATTTCAGTCTGTCTTAAAAATTGCCCCACTAAATCAATGCGTGTTTAAGTTTTATCGGTAGCTAATTCTTTTCTCCCGAAGAGGCTCTCTACCCACCTGCTGTGATAAAAGCAGATATGTTGGAATAAAACTTATGAAGAAATAATAGTAATAGTGTAGAGTACATCAATTTAGAATTGGGGTAAAAACAACTGCTATAATAAGGATTTGAAATTTGTTCAAGACATATAGTAACCTACTAAGCTTTTTTCTTTGGTGTGGCACCAGGCCGTATGAAAGGGGCGCCCAATGAGATTCGAACTCCCTTGTGAAGGTTGGCTAGTTTAACTTGCTAACCATTACACCATCCGAGCAACCCAGGGTTAAATACTAAGAGACAGAGACAAACACAGGAAGTGATAGAAAAAAACCTTTTCCATACATGAAATTCGGATAATATTGCTGAATCATTTAAAATGAAAATTTATTCATTAAATTTATAAAAGATTTCTAACCCGAGAATGACAAAGACCAGTTAAAAAGGAATATGTATATATATATATGTGTGTGTGTGTGTGTGTGTGTGTAAGTATTTACCAACCTTTCCGCATTGGTAAGATGTGACAAATGGTCAATTTTTAAGCAGAGTTTATATATATATATATATATATATATATATATATATATATATATATAATACAGGGGTGACGGGACCATATATGCAATGCATGCACTGCATACCTTATATTTTTTCCAGGATGAATAATTTTGTATTATATAAAATTAATTCTTGATAATTTTCACTCTCCTCTTTCTACTTGTACTTTTTTAGTATTTCCTATTTCTTGATTTTTGGGGATTTACAAAGGATATTTGGAAGTGTAAGTAAAGAAAACACTTGTTGGTTTAGCGAGAAAAGATGCAAGTAAAAGCAATGAAAACCTTCGTTGGTTATTTGATACCAAAGTCATCCTTGTAAAGGGAAAGCAATATTATTTAACCCGTACCTGAAGTTAATACGTTTCCTCAGGGTATTAGTCCGAAAGTGAGCAAAATAAGACAAGTGGAGTTCGAATTCGCTTACTTTGAGACTACAGTCTAGTACTTTAGCCATTATACCACAAGGACTTCCCTAGGAACTTGACAGACAGAACATAAGAATGGGTAGGTGAAACAGAGACAATTACAGAAAAGCATAAATAGTTTTCTAGCGTTCTCGCCATGGTCAAGAAAACCTTGTTTTATTATCCCCCTTAAGCTGAGCGCACGAAAAAGAGACAGAATGATAAAGTGAGCGGCAGAGGTTACAGAGAGAAAGCCATCGAAAAGCAAAATTCTTTGGCTTGCTTTCCAGCCGTATTAAGCC
>CAUZXS010006003.1:0-135618 GCA_963585895.1 Sepioteuthis lessoniana
ATATTTTTTGACTGGTGTGTAATCATATTTTTGGCTTCAGTGTTGTAGAGTTTGGCAAAAATAATACCTTAAAACATCAGTTTTAATAGAAATCAAAAGATACTGGTATGTTTGGTTTCAAAGAAAATTAACCTTTTCATGACTAATTGTTAGGTATGTACTTATGCATAGTCAATACTGAGCATTTGGTTTACATAGCTAGATCATTGGCGTTTGCACAGTTTACAATAGATCGCTGTTCATTTTGGTAGTCATTTGGATTTATTAGCGGTATTCGTTTATATGGATCTTGATTGCAGATTTAAAATACAACTTTTCTTGGTGAATCATCAACTTTACGCAGTGAAGTTAATATGTAGCTTTCAATCGTGTGAAAAGCGTCGTAACCTTGAAGCCTTGTCTGCAAATATTCTAAGTTCTTCAATTTCTTTCGGGCATTTACTAGTTAATATAATTGCCTGGAGAGGTTTCCTACTTGTCTTAATGAAGTGACCAACTTCAAGTGTGTAATAGTATGTCTGTTCCTCCATATATGAAAACACCGGAAAGCACCTGTAAATACTTCATATACCTGTGAAAAAGCGATGGGGAGATGGACAACTAATGTGGTCAAAGAGCAAAGGTTAGGAGTCAATGGACTCTCGGCCAATCAGCTAGTAGCATATCGAGGGTAAAGATTAGATAAATAAGCTGACCAAAAGGAACAAAATCTTAACACACACACACACACACACACACACACACACACACACATATATATATATATATATATATATATATATATATATATATAATCTATCTATCTATCTATGGAAGTAAATAGTGGAATGAAATCCAATAGTGTGGAGAAAAATTGTAATACTAAGTAAAAGGAAATTAGTGAATTTATGAGAAGAAATGTCGACGTCAAAACGTTTCGGTTTTAATTAACATTCGTCAGGACTTTAAACTAGTGAAACAAGTGTTGATAGAACAATTCGTTACATGAACACTTGCTCTATGAACACTTGTTTCACTATATATATATATATATATATATATATATATATATATATATAATGTTTGCCGACGTCACATTCTCTACGCCACTTTTCTTGACTAAATTTTAGTTCAACGAACGTCGTGAAGTCTTACGATAACAACGTTAACTACGTCATAATAAATAGACGTGAAAATAAAATTCCTAAAAAAATGTATTTAGAATAAATAATACACAAAAAATTAATAATAAAATATACAAGAAGCTAAAAAGAACTTATTGCCCTGTCGAATGGCACTTTACAATACGCTGACTGCACGTTTGCAGAGCCGTACTTCCATCAGCCAATGTGTGTCCTGGGTTTGATACTTATAGAATACACATTTTTTTTAGTCTTAAAATAAGCAACAAAAACATACATAAGAACATTCTAGAAATTTTGGATCAAAACCGCATTAGGATTGAAGTTACATTTTTATAATTTTCAACCAATTAGCTAAAAACATAGAATAAGAACATTCTAGAAAAACAATATCAGAAACGAGAATTAATTTTTATTCATTGCGGACTTTTTGTCCTCATCTTGGTAGTTTGTTTTTGTGTTGTTCCTTCTTTCATTACGTTTCGGCTCGTGGCGCAGCGGATAGAGGCGTTGAGTCTCTACGGTTCCAGGTGAGCATTGTCAGAAGATAGCGGTTTCAAATCCTACCCAAGCCGGCCAGAGGTTTACATGGTCAAAAACGTGGTGCGATAGACAACAACTATGGAAGGCAGTAATTACTGGGGATACGGTTACAAGACTCAACATTCCTATCCGAGGTCGCAGTAAATCACCTGAAGAAGGCCAGAGGTGAAATTTGGCCGAAACTTAGTGAAAGAAGAAACGACACACACACAAAAAAAAATACCAAGATGAGGACAAAAAGTCCGCCATAAATAAAAATTAATTCTCAGATTAAGAAGCCTAATCTCAAAATGATTCCAATTAAAGACAAGATCAGAAACTAATTAGCAGAAAATATTTTAGGCTCTAAAACAAATAAGTAAAAATACGAATCTGATGGGTCAAGAAATGTCTACGCGCTTAAATTTTAGGACTGCAATAAAACTATTTTTGATTCCCTACTAAAGTATAAATAATGAAGAACTAAATCAACCAGGTCAGTTGTCGGTCATTCGATTCATTTCTTTCACGGCCAAAAAGTTATTCCGTGTACTATCCAAAAAGTCTTTTGGCTATAAGTCATCACCAAGCCGCAGAGAGCCGCGACTAAGATTCAAAGAAAAATGCTTGCGAACTTTCTTTCATCAATGCGACACGCTGTCGCCAAAATCTTAAGAAAAAACACAGAGCGGACCATCATTCATATACGCACACATATATCCACATAAGTAAGTAAAGACAATTATTTTTATCCAACTTACTTCGGCCAACCATGGAACAATTTATTTAATAGACTTTATTAACATTTAAACACACACACACACACACACACACACACACACACACATTGAGAACAATCTTATTTTCATTTAACTGGCCATAACTTTTTTCTACAAAGGCCACTAGCACATTATGTTTCTCATTTATTTTCATTTATTTTCATTCCTGTTTTGTTATGAATACCAAATTGTTTGTTTTTTTAATGTTCATTGTTGTCATATTCCGTTTGTTTACTTGATTGTAATAATTTGTGGAGAAGAAGCTAGACGGCAATTACACAAGAATGCTACGTGCAATCTTGAAGAAGTCCTGGCGGCAACACCCCACAAGACACCAACTGTACGGCCACCTACCCCCTATCACGAAAACTATTCAAGTTAGACGAGCCAGACATGCAGGACACTGCTGGAGAAGCAGGGACGAACTCATAAGAGATGTACTCTTATGGACCCCCACACATGGCCGTGCAAAAGCAGGACGACCAGCACGAACATACATTCAGCAGCTATGTGAGGATACGGGATGTTGTCCTGAAGACCTACCTAGGGCGATGAACGATAGGGAGGAGTGGCGAGAGAGGGTCAGGGATATCCGTGCTACCAGCGCGATATGATGATGATGATGATGATGAATAATTTGTGCTGTATTTGTTGTGGAACTAATCGTGACGTAATACCCGTAAAATACGGACGAGAACTCACTCTCACTCGCTACATGCACCCACTACATACTAAACTGCATCTAATAGTGAGACTCTTGATCGGTATATTATGGGAATGCAGAGTATACCTTCATTGCCATTACTCCCAGGCCCACTTTGACTCTGATTGATAGTTCCTGTTTGGGTACGATTTATGAGCCAAATAGAACTGGTTAGTCCTTTAGTAAAGAATATTACTATTAGTTATTTGAAACCTTGCAACTCTGTGCAAATTATATATCATAAAATAATTCTACATAGAATTACTAAGTCTAACTTGCTATAGTTGAAACCATTTAGTAAGTAAAGTTGGAAACCTTAGTCGAGGGTGACTCAAAGGCTCCTTTTTCAATAACTATTCCTCCGAAGTGTAGGGGAGAGCGCTACTTCACTTTACCCTTAATCCTAACCTTATAATACTGAATGTTAAGCAAGGCGGCATCAAGTACCATACTTTGTCTTTGGTATGACTCAACCAGGGATTGAACCCCAGTCTCCAGGACCACTGACGAACACTAAATAAATGATCAATATTAAATAGAATTATTAGTGTTAGATATGAATACTTCTAACAATTCAACTGTGAGGAAACAAATGATTAATATTCAAACCAAAATTATGTTCAAATTATTTGCTCACAGTATATATATATATATATATATATATATATATATATATATATATATATGCCATATCGTTTAATTCTTCGAATAGACTTAAAAGGCATAATCAAAATAGAGAGCTAAATGCACAGCTGATTTATCTAGAGAGAAAAATATATAAAAAAACCCTCATATACAGAGCAAAAAAAAAAAAAACAACAAAAAATACAACAAAAAAACCAAAAACATCATTAATATCAAGAAAAATCACTAGATATAATCCATTATGAATTTATTTCACCAACTGGATCATTAGATATAAACCCATTTCTGTTCAACTTTTCATCTGATCAGTTAACTAGCGGCTGAAATAAATTTATAATGGATTATTATATCAATTGGTTTTTCTTTATATATATATATATATATATATATATATATATATATATATATATATATATATATATATATATATATATAACATCATCATTTCCAAATCCCGCTGCTAACACAGATTTCTCTGACTCCTTGATTTTCCATCCGTCCCAATCGTCTATCGCTCCCGAAGTGTCTTTTAAACTGCATACAGAGCAGTTGTAGCAAATTTCTTGTTCGTTGACCAACACTGGCACGTCCATATGTAAGAGTCCATAGGAGAATGTTCTTGCTTCTCCAGCAGTGCCTTTCATTGTCTTATTCGTCTTGGACGGTTTTAGTGATTGGAGGTAATGGTCCACACGGGTGTTGCTTTTAGAATTTGTTCAATAAAATTTGTTGGTATCAACCGATAAGAGTTTCTAAAACAGCAACCAAACAAACTAAAAATGATTTAAAATACTATAAAAACATATTAACATTAGTGTTGATGTGACAACAGGTCTACAAGACGGAAAGCCTTGAATTCAAACAGCTTAAAAATTGACCTTGTTTCAAATCTTGGCAGAGGTGGAGCGGTTATGTAGACATAAACTTACGGAATATTGAAAAAAAAAGTTGATCTTGCCGATGTTAATAAAATATATAGTCCCTTGGAATTCCTATATTTTAATGTAATCATGAAATGTTTTTTTATTGGGCTGAGTCATAAATAAATTTCGTTTTAGTGAAATACAATTCATTCATGAATAATTTAACCATATTTACCATCCCCTCCGCTCGGGCAGGATATGACACAAGGTCAATTTTCAAGCGGAGTTTAACAGGTTTGAATTCAAAATTTTCCTTCAACTAGACTAGTTGCCTCACCAAGGCTGAAGAACCTAGTCTGCCCTACTATTTACCCATAGCTGGAGGGAGAATAATTGGATTCATACCTTTCCCAAGGGTATTAGTACTATGTGAAATGCAATCAGTCTCGTCCAGGATTTGAACTCGTGTCGCCGCGTCCATTTCCTACGACAATAACCATTACACCACGGGTACGTCCGGTTACTGGCATGCCACGTTTCTTGTCAGTTTAGTGGCTTGCCACGTTTCTTTGGTCAGAAGAAAGCAGCAAAATCATTTTCCAATCACTAAATCATCTACAATAAGCGATATATATATATATATATATATATATATATATATATATATATATATATCGGAGGGTCGGCTGAAAAGCTCATAGGCATTCAATGTTGTCGTGATATTTGACCATATGAAGTTTATTTTTCAACATAGTCTCCTTTGCAATCAAAATATGTCTTCTATCTGTGTTACGGCGCCTTGACCCTATTCGTAAAAAAAAAAAACTCATCAGCAGCAAGTATAATGTCATTAAATGAATTTTTCAGCCCCGTCTCGTATATATATTTAACTTTTTGCAAAATTTTTCAGCAAAAAACTAAAACATTTTTCTCACTCAGTCCTACCATATTATGGACGTTTTTTTTTCTTTTTCTTTTCTTTTCCATTTTGACAACCCTTTATAATCAATGTGTTTGATGAAACGGGGTACGCCTGAACTCTTGCCACTTCCGTCTCTCCCCTTCATTTCCAATTTTCTCAAAACCTTTCCTCATTCATATTTCTTTCTTTCTCACAAAAATCAATCCATCCACCTCTGGTCAAATCTCTGGTGAAATCTGATACATCTGATGTCACCTCGCCTTGACCATCGACTCAGATGGTCACAGTCAAAACCAATAACCCATGCCATGTATCTATTTCCCTCCCTGTTCTTTCCTTGTCTGTCTCTTGTCTTTAGACATTTTCTCTCCCTTTGTAATTGTTTTTTTTTTTTTACATTTTCTCAATTGGTAAAATGTAGAAAAAGTCAAGAAAATTTTAATCTGAAGAAGTTCTTCCTTGAATAAGGAATGAAATATTACTACTAAGCCTGTTTTAAGTGTTTGATTTATCAACTTTTTCTCTTATTTTCATCATCTTGTCAGATTCACCAAAATCTACCATCTCTCTCTCTCTCTCTCTCTCTCTCTCTCTACATATATATATATATATATATATATATATATATATATAGGTGCGCGTGTGTGTTTACACGCAGTTTAATAATCAAACAATTCTATTTCTAATAATTCAAGTTCACATAAGTTATTTGTCTGCACTCAGTTTAATGTGAAATAGTTTTATTTGACCTATAGATAAGACCCTATCAGGTGCTTCCACTCTGGGTCAGAGTGGATCTGGGAACAATGATAATGAAGGGATACTCTGCATTCCCCAATGCTCAATCATTTCTGCAGCGCACAGAAACAGACACACGCACACCTATATATATATATATATATGTATATAGGTGTGTGTGTGTGTGTGTGTGTGTGTGTGTGTGTGTGTGTACGCACGTATATATGCATATATTGACAGATCATTGTGTGTGTTCGAGTTCTTGATATAACTTTTGGGGTGAAGATTCACCAGATACCATCTTAACATTCAGGCTATATAAATTAATCTATTGAAGTCCTCAAAGGAAGAAACTAAACAAACGAAAATATTTTCAAGGACACTGATTTTAAATTCACCGGTGGTGTTTCGGAATAAAATTCATGGCTTCTAATTATTTGTTATTGCTTTTTTTTCTTTTTTTTTTTTCCAAGGATTATTAAATTAAAAAAAAACCCACAACGATTCAGATTATGCATAACAAACAAACAAAAAAGAAAAATAATAGAAAAAACAAACAGAAAACAAACAAACAGAAAACAAACAGACAGACAAGCAAACAAATAAACAAAAAAAAAAAGAACGAAAAAACAAACAAATTAACAAACAAAAAAAAGAAAAAATAACCGAAAAAACGAACCAAAAACAAACAAATAAATAAACATAAAAGAAAAAAGAAAAAAAACCAAAAAAAAACAAAAAGAAAAATCTTTTTGTTTTCTCTTTTTGTTTGTTTTCTCTTTTGTTTGTTTTGTCTTTTTGTTTGTTTTGTCTTTTTGTTGTTTTTTTTCAAAACAAAACAAACAAAAAAAGAAAAAAAGAAACAAGGAAAAAGCAAAACAAAAAAAAAAAATAAAAATAAGGAAAGCAAAACCGAATAAACTAACAATTTAAAAATTGTCAAAAGTTATCTTATTAATTTTAAAGAGCAGTCTAATTAGCGATTTATGTTTATTTTTCTAGAGCATGACATTTTAAAAATCTTCACATTTTGGGGGCTAATTTCTTCTTATAAAATTGCATGGAATAATTATCGATCTATTTTTTTACGCAATGTTTTTTCTTCTAAATAAAGTTTGATACTAAGACAGCAACTGGAAAACCTTTCATAAAGCAACAGAGACCCCCCCCCAATAAATCAGCTGCCATTCCCCGATTAAAGAGTCAGATAAAATTATGTTACTGTTTTTAAGCCTGAAAAAATCTCAGCAAAACTAGGAGTCGACCTATACGAGAGGGCTAAAATCCAAACCTTTACCAAGAGTGGTCTACCAGTGGAACCGTACTCAAAAAGAAAAAAAAAACGATATATAGCTCATCGTAACTCCAGTAGACAGTCATAAACGTTTTTAGCTTAAAATTGGTGAAAACATTTAATACATTAATACAGAAACTAATATAGAATAATAAAACTGTAATAAAATTTAAGTATTATATTAACACTATATCATATGTTGTTTCCGACATCAGATTCTAACTGTAAACACTAACGGCAACGTCACAGCAATCAAGCTGCTAGACAGACAATTACTATATGTTATTCCTCTGATAGCGCATTAGATTGTGAATTCAGATGAACATAAGTTCTAATGTCTAAGATTTGCATGTTTCATATATAACTAACGTAATTCTAATTTCTAGAGAAAAATTACGTTAACCATACACTATTGAAGTAATGACAGTCTCATAAGACATAATGGTAGTTTATTGAATGTACACACATTGGCCTTACTTCTGTCCTGATATGGCACAGCATTTTTAAATAAGGGTTACTTGAAGGTTATTATATTGATGAAGAAAACTTTAATTCTACCAGTAGTGTACTGTAAATTTGGGGGTCGACCTATACAGTAGGTATAGGTTTAACCAAGAGTTTTGAGCAAAAAATCTTGAGCTCGATTTATGTGCAAGATCGGTTTGTACGCTGCGATTTATCGTATGTTTAAGTTTCTTCAAAATTGACTGGTGGATATAAACACGCATTGTCATATTATTTTCCCCTTTGAAACGCCTGGTATCTCTGCTACTCTGTATGTTCCTGAAGTCGTCTTCAGGAATAGTGTACCGGTTTCCAAGATTTAGCCTAGACTTGATCTGATGATTGCATCGGCCAGAAACAGAGTCACCAAGCACTGCTAAGTGGTTCCAAATATTGCTATGTATCACTAATAGTTCAATTAAACATCAGTCATTTGTTTACACGCAGGTTAATAATCAAACAATTCTATTTCTGATAATTCAATTTCACATAAGTTATTTGTCTGCACTCAGTTTAATGTGAAATAGTTTTATTTGACCTATAGATAAGACCCTATCAGGTGCTTCAACTCTAGGTCAGAGTGAACCTGGGAGCAATGATAATGAAAGGATACTCTGCATTCTCCAAAGCTCAAGCATTTCTGGAGCCTAACCATTAGATTGTTTAGTGTCATAAAGATGGCATTCGTTGGGTGGGTGAAGGTCTCTCCCCTCTGCAGAGATGAAAGTCGATTTATTCTACTGCCCCAGCCGACAGGGCATAGTATCTATGTGACTGAAAAATATCACTGAAAAGAGGCAGCAAAGACATAAATACACTGAATATATATATATAAACATTACCCTCTCTTACGTTGGTTGGTTGGTTTTCATGATATATCAGCCTTTGTAGGTTATTTGATGCCAAATTCATTTTTATACAAATAAACATTTCTATTTCAAATAATTCAATCTAGCATGAGTACACAGTTTAATTGTCAAAAATATTTCTATTTCAAGCTATTCAGTTTAGTCAAACAGTTCTAATTCAAACAATTCAGTTTAGTATAAATATAGATTTTGTTTACACATAATTAAAAAATAAAACAGTTCTATTTCAAACAATTCAGTTTAACGTAAGTAGAGTTTCAATGTCAAAAACAGTTCCATTTCAAACAATTCAGTTTTGCATACAAAAACAGTTCCATTTCAAACAATAAAGTTTAGCGTAAGTACACAGTTCACTTCTATTTGACCTATAGATAGGACCCTATCAGGTGCTACCATTCCAGGGCTGAGAGACCCTGGGAACGATGGCAATGAAGGGGTGCTTCGTGTTCCCTAAAGCGCCAGCATTACTGGAACCTAACCATTAGATTGTTTAGTGTCATATACAGGACACTCAGTAGAGAAGCAGTCAGTGTATTCTACAGTCCCAGCAGACTGGGCAATCTCACTTTGGGTTTTTGAGTAAAGACCTTGTGAAGAATTGTATGTTAAAAAAAATTAGATAAATCACAATTAAGTAACAAATGTAGTTTGTGTGGTGGTAAAAACGAAACGATCACTCAGATGAGAAGCGAATGCAGTAAATTAGCGCCAAAGAGTATGAGACTAGGCATGAATGGGTAGAGAAGGTGATCCACGGGGAATTGTGCAAGAAACTAAAATTTGACCATACGAACAGTGGCATATGCATAATCCAGAATCCGTACTTGAGAATTAGACGCACAAAGTTCTCTGAGATTTTTAGATACAAACAAATTACTCAATCTTGGCCACCAGACCAGATAGCCAATAAAAGACGGAAAAGGAAAAAGAACCTGCCATACAGTGAACTTTCACGTTTCGACAGACCACAGATTAAAATTAAAAGAAAGCGAAGAGAGATAAGTACCACTACCTTGCCGGAGAACTAAAAAAGGACTATGGCTCATGAAGGTGACGATGATACCAATTATAATTGTGTATTTGGAACAATCCTCAAATGATTGGTAAAGGGACTGGAGGACTTAGAAATAAGAGGACTAGTAGAGACTACAGCATTATTAAGATCGGCCAGTATACTGAGAAGAATCCTGGAGACTGGAGGTGATTTGCTGCCTCTCAAACTCCTGTGGAAGACAGTCTGCTAATGCTGATGTGAAAATCTCTTAAAAGGGCAAAATAATAATAATCTAAATTTCTTTTAATAGCAACACAAAATTATGCCAAAAGGAGCAATTATATCAATGCTGAATAGTAAGCATAGATCAATGTAGTGACAGAGATAAACGTTTCAGCACATTATAAGCAAATGCAGCAAGTGCCTGTGGTGTAATGGTTATCGTCGAAGGAAATGGACACGGCGACACGGGTTCAAATCCTGGACGAGACTGATTGCATTTAACATAGCATTAATACCCTTGGGAAAGGCATGAATCCAATTATTCTCCCTCCAGCTATGGGTAAATAGTAGGGCAGACTATGTTCTTCTACCTTGGTGAGGCAACTAGTCTAGGAGAAGGAAAACTCTGAATTCAGATCTGTTAAACTCCGCTTAAAAATTGACCTTGTGTCATATCCTGCCCTAGCGTAGGGGTTGGGTAAATATGATAAGCAAATGCAGCAAACTGACAAAAAATGAATTCAATACAAGCTTTGACTAAGCAGGAAAGGGATGTTTAGATCGTCTAGAATACGCAGAAAAGTCCTTGACATCTGAAGAGACGTACTGATACCTAGATTCCAATGATAGACCACCTGCTAACACTGGTGTGAAAGTCTCACTAGGAGCGAAATTGTTATATACGCATATGCAGATTCATGCAGAAAGAATCATAACGACACGATAATAAAGACGCAGGAAGACTTCTTTAAAAAAATATGTACCTCTCACTTCATTGTAAGAGTTCGAAAAGGGTTACTCAAGGTTTTACTATGAGAGGGAGTTGGAGGCCGAACAGAACTGCAATATTTTGACCCCCACTCTTATGGCCATCAGCGTTGTGTCTTTCTCGTTCTCCTGATGCTCAACCGGAGGCTTTCTTTACCACATCTCGTCACCAACGGGTCTCAAAACTCAGTGAGGGTCCCGAGGGCCCCTTCAGCCGGATGTGGCTTTCCCTACCACATCTCGACTCTAACTCCTCTGATCTCCAACTCACTGACTTCCTGTGTTCACCCAGTTATATAATAGTTCAATCGCCCACTCAATCGCCCACTCAATCTTTGGAATGGCATGTTTGATCATCATCAAGCGGAAATAACTGTCATGCAGTTCAGAGGTCACTCTCTTCCGGTGCATCAGTCTATGAGTGTACCATGGGATTTTTTACCTTGTCCCATTTCGTCAGCCAAGCCCGCCTACGCGATTTCCTCTCATAACTGCCATCGGAATGTGTCACTTCCTTCAGGTGCATCACTTTGGAATAGCATGTTTGGCCGGGTCTAAGGTCAATATGCAACAAAATGATTACTCATTTCTGGTTGAAAGAATCAGCAATTCCGATTCAAATGAATTCTTATAGAGTTGGATTGATCCCTTTCCCACTTAGGAAATATGCAAGAGAATAAAATTTGATCATACAAAGAAATCGTATATGTACAAACCAGAATCTATTCAAGAAAAGGAAATTCATAAAATTCACTACGAGCTTGAGATACAAATCGTTCACACAATCTCTGCCGTAGAAAGAAATGTAGGTTTTGCTGTTCAAGCGAACTCCTGAGTGAAAATGAAAGAAATCGAAAAGATAGACAAATTCTTGGACCTTGTCTGAGGGATGAAAAAGCCGTTTAATTTAGAGATGACGGTAATTCCGATAATTATTGGCGCACTAGAAACAGTCTTCAAAGCATTGGAAAAGAGACTGGGGAACCTGGAGATCAGAAGAATAATCGAGATCATATAGACTGCAGCATTGTTTAGATCGGCTAGAATACTCAGAAAAGTCCTTGACATCTGAAGAGACGTACTGATACGTAGACTCCAATTAGAGACCACCTGCTAACACTGGTGTGAAACTCTCACAAGGAGCGAAATGATTATTCATTTCTGGTTGATAGAATCTGCAATCCCGATTCAAATGAATTCTTATAGAGTTGGATTGATCCCTTTACTACTTTGCCGTAAAAGAAAGTTTTCAGTTAATCTGATCAAGATGGACTCTTTATGTGCTTAACCAGTCCCCTTGGGACGAGTCAGTAAAATATGACAATGCCCACCCTCGGCTAAATCAATGAATAAATTGAAACAAATAACCCGCCCGCCATTATTCTGAAGACTTACTAAAAAGAAAATGGACTCTCCTTCCAGAGAATTATGGCGGGCTTTCAATACAGTTCAACGTGTCTCGTATATCACAATGGTGGTTTAGATACCTTTTTGGTTAGTTTAGACATTATAATGCTAAAAGAGAATATATATATATATATATATATATATATATATACAACTACCTATAAATATCATCCCATTTATAAAATATTGCTATATATCATTATATATCTAAATATAAGCATAAATTTTCTTACACACCTATGTGTATATTAATGTTTATCTATCAATGCATCGTTCCATCAACTTGAATAAATTGATATCTATCTATCTATCTGTCTCAGTCTTTTCATTGTCTCTCTATCTCACTCTGTTTATATATATATATATATATATATATATATATATAGAGAGAGAGAGAGAGAGAGAAAGGAAGAGTGAGCGTTTCTTTTTTGTTAAACTGATAAGACAATCCTTCAAAAAGGATTCATAGCTTGAATAGAAGTGAAGGAAATGGCCAATAATGAGTTATACCATTCCCATTCATCAAAATCAATATCCTTAACCTTCGCCTTGTTGGTCCTTTTCTGCCTTCAAAGATGCTGATCGAATGTCGGCTCTACGAACCAGGATCATAAACATTCTCTTAAATGTCTTTGTTCGACCTTTTTATGTTCAGAATCCCAAACTAGTTTTATATGTGTTTCTGTACACGCTATGCATACAGGTTGTCTACAGGAGGCAGACTATATATCACTTCAGGGAAAATTGTACGTCAAATATCATCTTAATAACTTACTCTTATTTACCGAAATTCTGGCAAATGGAGGTGCTTAATTTATCGAAGATCATAACCGCAATGATTAGATAGATAGATAGATAGATAGATAGAAGGTGAGAAGGGGGAAATGTTGTCTAAATTATGTAAAAATGAAAATAATGCTGACATCTCACTTTATCTGATATATTTATTAAAATTGCGAGAAAATATCTTGAAATTCTTTAGATTAAATTTATTCAAAGAATTTCTCATTAGCTTCAACCACAGCTTCCAGACGACTTCGAAATCTCCTGCAAATCTTTCTGACAGTCACCTTTTTTAAATTGGTAAATATTGCCATTATCCTTGCCTTCAGTTCATCTTAGGGTGCAGCACGGAATTTTGTTGATCTCTTGCCCAACCACGTGACCACACATAATAATCTAGGGGATTGTAACTGGTGTTTGGGGTAATAGAGTTGAAGAAATTTTCTGACAGCCAACTCTTGATTTCCCTGCTTGTGTGGCATGGCGCAGAATCCTGTTACCAGACGTAGGGTCTTCCAGCAGGCAACCACTAGTTCTAGGACAGTGCTACCTTCTCTTGGATCTTGATGAAAGCTTCTAAGTTGAGTCTGAGATCACGTGGGAAGATGAATGAAGACATACCGTCACCATCACGCGTGACCTCCCCAAACACCAAGATGTGGGCTAGGTGTTTACTTTTCCTTAAGAGGAATATGAATATGTCCTTAGATTACTCCCTAAACATTCTAAGATTTTCGTATTGGAGCTGCAAAAGGCAAAGCATGTCGTTGTCAAATTTCTATAGGAGTGAGCTGCATCATGGCGCTGCTTTCGTCACAGACTGTCTCATTACGGAATTTAGTTTGCTCCACAGTAGAAACAACCTGAAACAAGTTAAGTACATACACGAAATTAATAATTAGAAAAGTGACAATTTATCTATCGCACCCTGTATGCATAGGACGATATTGCTAATATAAAAATGCTCCTCTCTATTTCTATATCCAGCCTTGTCGGCTGAGGCTTTAGAATACACTGACTGTATCTCTACAGACGTATAAGACTTCCCGCTAACGAATGTCCCTGATATGACACTAAACAATCTGATAGTGAGGCTCCAGTCTTGGAACCTTGGGGAATGTAGAGTATCTTTTCATTGCCATTGCTCCTAGGTACACTCTTATCAATGTCGTATCAATACACATTTTTTGGCCTTAAAATAACCAACTCCAAAAATATAAGAACATTCTAGAAATTTTGGGATCAAAATCGCATTAACATTATAGTTACATTTTTATATTTTTCAACCAATCAGCTAAAAACACAAAATAAGAACATTCTAGAAAATCCGTCCCAGAAAATAATTAACGGAAAATTTTTTAGACTCTTAAACAAATAAGTAAATATGCGTATCTGATTGGTGAAGAAATGTCTGCGTACTTGAATTGTAGGACCTGCATTAAAACCTAACAATATCTTATTTTTTTATCCACTTTAGTAACCCCAAAATGTATAAATAACGAAGAATTTAATTAACTAGAGCATTCGACTACCAAAAGGCCATTAATTCCTTCCAATACCAAAAAGACTTTCCACTACGAGAGATCATGAACGGACAGCAGAGAGCCACGCTATAAGACTCAACGGAAAAGGCATGCAAACTTCTTTTACCAATGCGACACGTTGTCGCCAAAAATCATAAAAAACGCACGTGCGAACGTAAGAAAGCAAAGACACATACTTACGGTCCATCGCTTATATACACACACACATACCCATGTATGTAAGTAAAGTCAAATTTTTATCTTCTTTACTTCTATGGATCCATTTATTTGATCATATTTACCAACCCCTCCGCTCGGGCAGGATATGACACGAGAAGAAGAAGAAGAAGAAGAAGAAGAAGAAGAAGAAGAAGAAGAAGAAGAAGGAGTTGATAATGATGCCATTAAAGGGAAAGAAAAACAAAGAAAGAAACAAATAAATAAAGAAGAAATTTATATACACACACATACCCATGTATGTAAGTAAAGTCAAATTTTTATCTTCTTTACTTCTATGGATCCATTTATTTGATCATATTTACCAACCCCTCCGCTCGGGCAGGATATGACACGAGAAGAAGAAGAAGAAGAAGAAGAAGAAGAAGAAGAAGAAGAAGAAGAAGAAGAAGGAGTTGATAATGATGCCATTAAAGGGAAAGAAAAACAAAGAAAGAAACAAATAAATAAAGAAGAAATTTATATACACACACATACCCATGTATGTAAGTAAAGTCAAATTTTTATCTTCTTTACTTCTATGGATCCATTTATTTGATCATATTTACCAACCCCTCCGCTCGGGCAGGATATGACACGAGAAGAAGAAGAAGAAGAAGAAGAAGAAGAAGAAGAAGAAGAAGGAGTTGATAATGATGCCATTAAAGGGAAAGAAAAACAAAGAAAGAAACAAATAAATAAAGAAGAAATTTATATACACACACATACCCATGTATGTAAGTAAAGTCAAATTTTTATCTTCTTTACTTCTATGGATCCATTTATTTGATCATATTTACCAACCCCTCCGCTCGGGCAGGATATGACACGAGAAGAAGAAGAAGAAGAAGAAGAAGAAGAAGAAGAAGAAGAAGAAGAAGAAGAAGAAGAAGAAGAAGAAGAAGGAGTTGATAATGATGCCATTAAAGGGAAAGAAAAACAAAGAAAGAAACAAATAAATAAAGAAGAAATTTATATACACACACATACCCATGTATGTAAGTAAAGTCAAATTTTTATCTTCTTTACTTCTATGGATCCATTTATTTGATCATATTTACCAACCCCTCCGCTCGGGCAGGATATGACACGAGAAGAAGAAGAAGAAGAAGAAGAAGAAGAAGAAGAAGAAGAAGAAGAAGAAGAAGGAGTTGATAATGATGCCATTAAAGGGAAAGAAAAACAAAGAAAGAAACAAATAAATAAAGAAGAAATTTATATACACACACATACCCATGTATGTAAGTAAAGTCAAATTTTTATCTTCTTTACTTCTATGGATCCATTTATTTGATCATATTTACCAACCCCTCCGCTCGGGCAGGATATGACACGAGAAGAAGAAGAAGAAGAAGAAGAAGAAGAAGAAGAAGAAGAAGAAGAAGAAGAAGAAGAAGGAGTTGATAATGATGCCATTAAAGGGAAAGAAAAACAAAGAAAGAAACAAATAAATAAAGAAGAAATTTATATACACACACATACCCATGTATGTAAGTAAAGTCAAATTTTTATCTTCTTTACTTCTATGGATCCATTTATTTGATCATATTTACCAACCCCTCCGCTCGGGCAGGATATGACACGAGAAGAAGAAGAAGAAGAAGAAGAAGAAGAAGAAGAAGAAGAAGAAGAAGAAGAAGGAGTTGATAATGATGCCATTAAAGGGAAAGAAAAACAAAGAAAGAAACAAATAAATAAAGAAGAAATTTATATACACACACATACCCATGTATGTAAGTAAAGTCAAATTTTTATCTTCTTTACTTCTATGGATCCATTTATTTGATCATATTTACCAACCCCTCCGCTCGGGCAGGATATGACACGAGAAGAAGAAGAAGAAGAAGAAGAAGAAGAAGAAGAAGAAGAAGAAGAAGAAGAAGGAAACTATGAGCATGATGTTTATAAGGTAAGAAAGAGAGGAAGAAATAAAAAAGGTAAAAGAATTAAAACGTGAAAATAATGCAAGAAGAAGAAGAAGAAGAAGAAGAAGAAGAAGAAGAAGAAAACCAATATTATGATCATCATGGTAATAAATAAATAAATAAATAAATAAATAAGAAATTGAAAAGAGAAAGAAAGAAACAAAGAAAGAAGAAGAAGAAGAAGAAGAAGAAGAAGAAGAAGAAGGAGTTGATAATGATGCCATTAAAGGGAAAGAAAAACAAAGAAAGAAACAAATAAATAAAGAAGAAATTTATATACACACACATACCCATGTATGTAAGTAAAGTCAAATTTTTATCTTCTTTACTTCTATGGATCCATTTATTTGATCATATTTACCAACCCCTCCGCTCGGGCAGGATATAACACAAGGTCAGTTTTTAAGCGGAGTTTAACAGGCTTGAATTCAGAGTTTTCCTTCTCCGAGACTAGTTGCCTCACCAAGGCTGAAGAACCTAGTCTGCCCTACTATTTACCCATAGCTGGAGGGAGAATATTTTGGATTCATACCTTTCCCAAGGGTATTAGTGCTATGTGAAATGCAATCAGACAGGTCCAGGATTTGAACTCGTATCGCCGTGTCCATATCCTGCGACGCTAACCATTACACCACGAGCACCTCCATAAAACCATTTAATTGATGGACTTTATTAACATGTAAATACACACACGGGTAAACAATCCTATTTTCATTCAAATGGCCACAACTGTATTTTCTACAAAGGCCGCTAGTACATAACTTAAACCTTGTATTTCTAATTATTTTTGTCCTCTTTGTTATGATTATTAAATTATTTGTTTCTTAATGTTCGTTGTTGTCATATTCCATTTGTTTACGTGCTTATAAAATTTGTGTTGTATTTGTGGTGGAACTAAACCTCAAAGTAATATATGTAAAATACGGACGGGAACTCACTCACTACAAATTGGAGAGTAACATATCCACTAAACAATTACATGTACCCACTACAGTAGGACCTGATAGGGTCCCATCTATTTGTTGAATAGAACTGTTTGACATTTAAACTGAGAGCAAACAAATGACGTATGTTAAATCGAATTGGTAAACATAGAACTGTTTGACCATTTAAACTGAGAGCAAACAAATGACTTATGTTAAATCGAATTGGTAAACATAGAACTGTTTGACCATTTAAACTGAGAGCAAACAAATGACTTATGTTAAATCGAATTGGTAAACATAGAACTGTTTGACCATTTAAACTGAGAGCAAACAAATGACTTATGTTAAATCGAATTGGTAAACATAGAACTGTTTGACCATTTAACTGCGTATAAATAAATGACTGATGTCTAATGGAATTTTTAGAGTTAAAAAGCAATACGAGCAACCATTTCACAGTGTGAAAACAAATAATTAATATCAAATAGAATTATCAGAGTTAGATCACAATGATGAAAACCATTTAACTGTGTTGCAATGATGGGAATTTTAGTGTGCAAACAAATTAGTTCGCAATTTAGAAATAAAATTACCGACAAACTATTCACTTACAAATCATATGTATATCCAGTTAAATGTATGCAAACAAATGACTGATGTTAAAATGTGACTTTTACATAGAAATTCTTGAAACTATTTAATTGTGTGCAAAAAGAAGAGCTCAGTCCCGTTTGAAAAATTCTATCGACAAAATGTGTTTACAAATCATAGATTGATTTGATTTGGTCGTATGGCATATCAACCATTGTAGGTTACTTAATGCCAAATCCTCTTTATACATATATATCAAACATATAGGATTTGGTTTAG
Organism: Sepioteuthis lessoniana; assembly: GCA_963585895.1. Classification (NCBI taxonomy): domain Eukaryota; kingdom Metazoa; phylum Mollusca; class Cephalopoda; order Myopsida; family Loliginidae; genus Sepioteuthis; species Sepioteuthis lessoniana. Next base: position 18,595 of record CAUZXS010006003.1, read on the forward strand.
TTTTGTTTTATGGCATATCACCAGTTGTAGGTTATTTAATGCCAAATCCAATTTATACATATATAATAAATATATTGGATTTTGTTTTGTTTTGTTTTATGGCATATCAACACTTGTAGATTATTTAATGCCAAATCCTCTTCAACATATATCATAAATATATAGGATTTGTTTTTCTTTTGTTTTATGGCATATCAACCATTGTAGGTTATTTAATGCCTTATCATCTTTATACATATATATTAAATAAATATGATTTGGAAATTAATTTTGTTGATAAGGTTTTTAAACGAGCCTCAGCTCATTCTTTTGCACACAGTCAAATGGTTCCAAGTATTGCTATGTATCGTTAAAAATTCAATTAAACATCAGTCATTTGTTGGCACGTAGTTAAATGATCAAAAAGTTCTATCTGCATAAATCAGTTCTATTTGACCCAGAGATAGGCACCTATCAGGTGGTATCACTCCAGTCAGTGGAACTGGGAGCAATGGTTATGAATGTTTACTCCATATTCCCCGATTCTCTAAGGCTGGAGGTTCACGTTCAGAAGATGTAAAGTCATATCTGGGACACACGTTAGGAGTACGTCTTACTCCTCTGCAAAGATGCAGTCGATGTATTTACAGCCCCAGGTGACTGGCAGAGAATAATTTGAGAAAGAAACTTACTTTGCGTTACTTTTCTAAACGTTAAATGTCTGCTTTTCTTTCATATTCGATACTTCATCTCAAGCATCGACAAATGACACTTGTGGGAAACACGAAACTCCCTCACCTAGTGACTAGGTTGTTTCTTGCTCAGTACATCGTAATCTGGCTCAGGCTCACTGTATATGAGCATTCACTGAAGAAATGATGATGTGTTTATATCAAGATTAGAAAAATTCAGACACCTGGTCACAGAAAAATGCCACTCAGTGTTGTAACCCGATTCTGGACCGGTCTCAAAAACAGGAAAACATGAAATGCTTTTCTCGAATTAATGAAAGAAAAGTCTATTGTACTACAAATCATTGGAGGGTAGTTTTGCTGGCCTCGAAATTTTAGTCGTTCCTTGTTCTGCTAGTTACAAACTTATTGGCTCTTTAAAAAAATATCCAACACTTTTATGTGAACGTTTCTTGTATCTACTGCAACAGTTCCGATTATTGGTCCAGCTATGGATTAAGTAATCTCACTACTGTTTTTCTTCCAGAGTGACTTTGGCATAAAGTGACTCATGAAGGTTGATATGCCATTAAATAAAGAAATCAAACCAAACATGTCATTAGTTTGTTTGGTTGTAAGCATTTACCAATCCCTCATCGCGGGCAGGATGTGACACGACGTCAATTCTTAAGCGGATTTGAAATCTGAATTTTTCTTCTCCGAGATTGGTTGCCTACCCAAATCGCAATCTGCCCTACTATTTACCCATAGCTGGAGAGAGAATAATTAGACTCATACTTTTCCCAAGGGTATTAGTGCTATTCGACGCTGCTTCCTAGGTACGTGAATCAACCGAAAAGGACATCGAAACGAGGTTAACGAAAGCATGGACAGCTATCAATAGGCTATCGACTATATGGAAATCAGACCTAACCGATAAAATGAAACGCAGTTTCTTCCAGGCAGCGGTCACATCGATACTGCTATATGGATGCACTACATGGACGCTAACAAAACGGCTGGAGAAGAAACTAGATGGCAATTACACAAGAATGCTGCGTGCAATCCTGAACAAGTCCTGGCAGCAACACCCCACAAGACACCAACTGTACGGCCACCTGCCCCCTATCACGAAAACTATTCAAGTTAGACGAACCAGACATGCAGGACATTGCTGGAGAAGCAGAGATGAACTCGTAAGAGATGTACTCTTATGGATCCCCACACATGGTCGCGCAAAAGCAGGACGACCAGCTCGAACGTACATTCAGCAGCTATGTGAGGATACAGGTTGTTGTCCTGAAGACCTACCTAGGGCGATGAACGATAGGGAGGAGTGGCGAGAGAGGGTCAGGGATATCCGTGCTGCCAGCACGATATGATGATGATGATGATGATTAGTGCTATATGAAATACAATCAGCCTTGTACAGGATTTGAACTCGTTTCGCTGTGTCCGTTTCCTTCGACGATGACCATTACACCACAAGCAGGTGTTGTTTGGTTGTAGGGAAGATATCTAATCGAGTCCCCACTTACAAAGAACTGATATTAGCATTAGTATACCCGTGATATTCTAACACTGAACAAAAGGAAGGTAAGGCAAGATAAGTTTATTTACACATGTGAAGACATTAAATTTATGAACAATATACATAATATCCATACGCATAGTATTGATAAGATATGTGTTTACCGACTGACAAAATATGTACATATTGTTCTTTGAACAAACAGTTTATGAAAGGGGTAAAAACTGTAAAAAATCTCACCTAAAATTTATGGATAGTAAAATGATCATAGCCATGTTAGCTGTAATGTTCAATAAACGAGCTGAAGACCCGTCTCAATTGTTCAAAGAACAAAGACAAAAGAGATCAAGCACGTATTTCTGGGATCGTCAACTGACACCCCATCCTCCAAAGGGAGATAATTATTTATTGTCTCCCTACACCGTGATTGATCTTTCGTGGTGGATCACACAGCTGAGCACCAGGTGGTGGGAGGTGGTTTTGCGCTAAACTAAATATTCGGCCTATGAGACGAGCTTACACCTCGATATATACATACTTTTTTTTATATATGTGCAAATGTAAAGACATTTATTGCCTTTTACGTTGATTAAAACAGTATGAAGGATTGAGGACGATATCAAGCGCTCGGATCAGGAGGGGCATGGGGAAAAGGCTGTTGTTTTTTTTTTATTCGATGCTTAATTTTGCGTTGTAGTGCTTGCGCTAACGTTCTTGTTGGCTTATTAAGTCGATGTCTTCATAGGAATGAAGAAGGAAGAAAAGATGTAAAGAGAAATACTAAGAACAGTCTCAGAGGAAAGTAAAAGACAGATTCTTTATTTGGGAAAAGACAAAAAAAAAGGGAACAACAACAATAACAATGTTAAACAAGACAGAAAAGAAACCTGACAGTCCAGTTAAATTGGATTGTGAGAGAGTAGAAGAAGAAAAACAAGGGATAAAAGAGAGAAACAATCAAAATAGAGGATAAATTTTGAGAAAACGAGAAAGAAAGAAAGTAAGAAAGAAAGATTCTTTGTAATGGCATGTGCGGTGTATTGCGTCTATCTCGCCAGACTACTTGCAGTTAGCGAGTTCGATCCTCAGACGGTGCAAGATACGGTTGATTATTTTGGCGATATGATAAAAAAATAAAATCTAGTAACAACAATAAAAATTCCAGCCTGTTCGTGGGACCAAGAATATGCTGCAAATATCTCTGCAGAAAAAAAGGGGTGTGCCAGGTATGACATTAAACAGCATCTGGTCGTGTGGATCCAGTTAGGCAGAGCTGTGTGTTGTACGGCTTTATTGGCATTATTCACAAGTCAATTCTGACCGGGAGTGGTAGTACCAAGTAGGGTTCCTTCTAAGGTTTGAATAGATTTGTTTGAAAATTATTCGTATTCGATAGGACTTTGTACAAAAATACACTCAAGAAACAACTAGACAAGAAATTTATGTACGAACGAACAATGAATACAATTTTCTAAGATTTAGGTATTAAATAACTCTATCAAATAACATGGGGGTGTCGGGGAGAAAAGTGCAGGGACGAGTTAGAAGAGGCGAGTAAGTTACTGTAGGTAGCGTAAGGTACCGGAAATGCGGAAGATGGAAACCTAAGAATAGTGGAAATCAAATTGAAAAAAAATGAAGAGAAATAATTTGATACAGATGAAGATAAAGTAAGAAGAAGAAGAAGAAGAAGAAGAAGAAGAAGAAGAAGAAGAAGAAGAAGAAGAAGAAGAAGACTATGATCATAATGGTTGTTTTTGTTTTTTTTTTGTTTTTTTTTTTGTCTTTTTTTTATTTACGGCGTATTAAGCCTTTTCGGATCATTCAACGCCGAAGGAAGTCATTTTGATAAAAGTTTCAAACGATTCAGTTACGTAAAAGTACAGTTTTTTGTTTATACAGAGTTAAATATCAAAACAGTTCTATTTCAGAAGATTTAGTTTAGCATATGTACGTAGTTTAAACAGTTAAATGTAAAAACTGTTAATTTCAAACAACTCAGTTCAGCGTAATTACACAGTTTAGATCTATTTGACCCATTGATAGGACCTTATCAGGTGCTACCACATCGCGTCAGAGTTGCCCTGGGAGTGATGACAATAAAAACCTACTTCGCAATCCCCTAAGTTCCAGCATTACTGAAGCCTCACTATCAGATTGTTTATTGTTATATGCAGGACATTCGTTGGGAGAGTGTTACCTCTCTGCAGAGGTGCAGTTGTTGTATCCTGCAGACTGGGGATCATCATAGTAAAATAAATAAATAAATAGAAAAAGAAAGAAAGAAAGAAAAAGAAGGAGAAGAGAAACGCTTTATTGAAGAAGAAGAAGAAGAAGAAGAAGAAGAAGAAGAAGAAGAAGAAGAAGAAGAAGAAGAAGAAGACCAATACTATGATCATCATGGTAATAAATAAAAAAATAAATAAAAAATTGAAAAGAAGAAGAAGAAGAAGAAGAAGAAGAAGAAGAAGAAGAAAACCAATATTATGATCATCATGGTAATAAATAAATAAATAAATAAGAAATTGAAAAGAGAAAGAAAGAAAGAAAGAAAGAAGAAGAAGAAGAAGAAGAAGAAGAAGAAGAAGAAGAAGAAGAAGAAGAAGAATGGTTTATTGAAAAACAAGAAAAAAGAAAGAAAGAAGAAGATGATCATGATGAAGTAGAAGAATGGCTTATTGAAGAAGAAGAAGAAGAAGAAGAAGAAGAAGAAGAAGAAGAAGAAGAAGAAGAAGAAGAAGAAGAAGAAGAAAACTATGAGCATGATGTTTATAAGGTAAGAAAGAGAGGAAGAAATAAAAAAGGTAAAAGAATTAAAACGTGAAAATAATGCAAGAAGAAGAAGAAGAAGAAGAAGAAGAAGAAGAAGAAGAAGAAGAAGAAGAAGAAAACCAATATTATGATCATCATGGTAATAAATAAATAAATAAATAAGAAATTGAAAAGAGAAAGAAAGAAAGAAAGAAAGAAAAAGAAGAAGAAGAAGAATGGTTTATTGAAAAACAAGAAGAAAGAAAGAAAGAAAGAAGAAGATGATGGTGATGAAGTAGAAGAATGGTTTATTGAAGAAGAAGAAGAAGAAGAAGAAAACTATGAGCATGATGTTTATAAGGTAAGAAAGAGAGGAAGAAATAAAAAAGGTAAAAGAATTAAAACGTGAAAATAATGCAAGAAGAAGAAGAAGAAGAAGAAGAAGAAGAAGAAGGAGCTGATGATGATGCCATTAAAGGGAAAGAAAAACAAAGAAAGAAACAAATAAATAAAGAAGAAATTTAATGGAGAAAAAAAGAATGATGACGATCATTAGTGACTAAATGTATCACGCAATATCAACTGATCTCCTGATCGTCCATCCTAGTATGCAGAGACAAGAGAAAGATAGAAGTCCAGAAAGTAAACGGTGATTTAGCTAATTCAATGAAATGTCCTTCGTGGTTAAGCAAGAATGTTGCAGATTTTAAATTATCAGAAACAAAGATACAAGTTATGAGGACAAGCATGAATGTATGTCTTTTGAGGCAGCTGTTTTCCCCCTCTCCGACTATACATGTATTTCTACCTCCACCTGCTCCTCCCTTTCCTCGTCCTAGCTTCCCTCCTCCACCTCTGACTCCAACCTCTCCTTGATTCTGAAGGATGGTTTAGATAACAAAACTCCATTGAACCAGAGAGTAAGCTCAAAACCTCCACGACAGCACAATCAGATATGGAAAAAGTAAAGAAAAATAGAAACGTAATATTTACAAACCAGAACAATAAAGAAACAAACAAAACGAAAACAAATAGAATAATAGAAAAAACAACAACAAACAAACACCCAAAACTAAAGAGATTGATGTTAGCAGCCATTGTTAAAATGGCGTTTGCAAGAAACGACACAAACGATTTTTCTTCATTTAGATTCTTCTTTCGTTTCCACATATCTCTGGTTTCTTTCTTTCTTTCTTTCAAATTTAATCAGTTTCTGTCTCGTTCGTAATTTCTCAAGGTCTTTGGATCTTTCTCTATATACACTCTCTCTATTCTTTTTCGTTTTTGTCTTTTTTAAATGTTCAGTTACACCATGTTTTCTCATTCTTGTACGTTTCATTTATCTATTAATAGTTTCATTTTCTGCACTGTCCTATCTATCTATCTATCTATCTATCTGTTCCTAGCAAGCCATCACACTATCTCAGTTTATTACTTTTTCCTTCTATTTCTATCTGTCCACGCACACACACACACACATCTGTATGTATATCTCTAATTATTTGTTCCTAATCTATCTATCTATCTATCTATCACAGAATGATCTTTGCTAGCTATCTCTTTATTTTAGTATTTTCTTTTCTCATTTTGTTTCTATCTTTCTACACACTCACACACACACACACACATATATAATACTCAGCAAGATGGCATCATGAACCATTTTTTGAGCCTTCGGTATGACTCGACTTGGGATTAAACCCCGGCCTCCCAGGCCATTGGCAAACACTACACCCACTCGGACAATATATATATATATATATATATATATATATATATATATATATATATATATATATATAATTGTCTTTTCCTAATCTACCTATTTATCTCAGTCTTTCTTTTTTCTCAGACTGTTCATTATCTATCTATCTATCTATCTATCTATCTATCACATAATATCCAGCAACCACTATACAAAGTTAAATCATCACTAGAAACTCTATGAGACCTATTCTTTTTTGCCACACTAATCTTAAGCCAGTCAATCGCCGATCCAACATAATATATCTCTACTGATTCCTTCACATTCCATCTCGCCCAATCTCAACCAGAACATTTTTACATTCTTTTTTTTATTTGTTTATTCATCTGGTTTCTTTCTTTCTTTCTTTCTTTTTTTTTTTTTGCTTTTTAGTTGGTTTCTTCTCCTTCATTTCGCATTTAATATCCCCAATGCCTTCAAGTACAGAAGCATCTCCATTCTTCAGTCCTCAGTCTCTCCCTCACTTCCCCTCTCTTTCAAGCCTCTCAATCTCTCTATCCCTCTCTCTCACTGTCCCCATTTTTTAATGCTCAACGCCTAAATCATCCACACAGATCAGCAATGTGATTAAGCCTCTAGACGTCGGTGATGGTTCGATTGACGATATCTCTTCGCTTCGCTGCTCTGCTCGTGCAGTTGAAAGAAATATATACAAAAACGCAAGAAGACTAAAATCAGTATGAAAATGAACAAACAGCAATATATATATATATATATATATATATATATATATATATATATATATATATATATATATATATATATAGTTGCACTCCATACATGCATGCTCCAGCAACCAACAGTCCATGCACATCGGCATTCTCCCATTCTTTATAGATTTATATATTTATCCATCATTCGGCCCGCTGAGGTAATAACGTTCAAAAATTACATGTTCCATGTGAATGTAGAGAGAGAGAGAGAGAGAGAGAGAGAGAGAGAGAGAGCGAGAGAGAGATAGGCACATACAGGCACACAGAGAAAATCACAGACACACTGGAACACTTATTCTAGAATGAGAATAGGTCGCCAAATATTTTCCGACAAGACAGTCATCATTTCAATTTTAAAACATATGATGAAAACTAAACATGTTTAAATTGTTTCGAGACCGCTAAGAGGATGAGGATGCCAAAAAATTTTTGGCTTGACCAAAAAGGAAAGGACATTTTTAAATGTGTCTTTGTCCCATTTACCAACCCCTCCGCTCGGGCAGGATATGACACAAGGTCAATTTTTAAGCGGAGTTTAACAGGTTTTAATTCAGAGCTTTCCTTCTCCTAGACTAGTTGCCTCACCAAGGCTGAAGAACCTAGTCTGTCCTACTATTTACCCATATCTGGGGGGAGAATAATTGGATTCATACCTTTCCCAAAGGTATTAGTGCTATGTGAAATGCAATCAGTCTCGTCCAGGATTTGAACTTGTGTCGCCAGTTCATTTCCTACGACGATAACAATTACACGACGGGCACCTCCAAAATGTATCTTTGTTGATGTATCTATTAACCCAACCCCTCCACCGCGAGTTGGATGTAACACAAGGTAACTATTTAAGTAGAGTAAATATGGTTTAAAATTCAGTTTTCCTTCTTCAAGATAGGTGGCCTAGTCAAAACAAAAGAGCCCAGTCTGCCCCTCTATTTATCCACAGCTTTGGAGAAAAAATATAGATAGATTCATTTCCCTGGGGAATTAATACGAAATGAAGCTCTAACAGCTTAGTTGAGGATTTCATCTCGGTTCGTCGGGTGTATTTCTTGCGACTATAAATGAAAGAAAACAAAATGATAGAAAAATACTTGGATCTTGTCAGAGAACAAAGAAAAAATAGCTGAGAAACATTGGAGTGATAGTGATACCAATAGTTGGTGCTCTTTGGACGGTCCCCAAAGGCCTGGAAAATAGACTGAGGGGTCTGAAGATCAGAGGAAGAATCGGTACCACATAGATTACAGTACTATTAAGATCAGCAAGAGTACTTAGAAAAGTACTGGAGACCCAAGGAGACTTGCTTCAACTCAAACTCCAGTGGAAGACAATCAGCTGATTTGCTTGGTTTGCTTTGGTTTTATGGAGTATCAACCACTGTAGGTTATTTAAAGCCAATTCAAATTTTCAACATATAAACAGTTTTATTTCAAGCTATTCAGTTTAGTTAACAAAATTAAATGGTTTCAAGTATTGCGATGTATCACTAACAATTCAATTAAACATGTTATTTATTTCCACGCAGTTAAATGTAAAAACGGTTATATTTCAAACAATTCAGTTAAGCAAAAGTACGCAGTTGAGTTCTATTTGACCCATAGATAGGACCCTTATCAGGTGCTAACACTCTGGTCCACTGTGGACCTGTGAATGAAGGCAATAAAGGGGTACTCCGCATTCCCCAAAGCTCTGGCATTGCTGGAACCTCACCATCAGATTGTTTAGTGTCATATCGAAGACACTTGTTGGGGAAGTCTTACCCTCCCCACCCCCTGCAGAGATGCAGTCAGTGTATCCTACAGCCCTAGCTGACTGGGCCCCCAATCATCTGATGCTGGTTTGAAAAACTCTCTAAGGAGTAAAATAATCGAAATGAGGATAAATATTGTGGAACATGAGGTTGATGGTGATGTTGATTGCGGTCAGTGTGCTTGGAACGGTCCTCCAAGGTTTGGAAAAAAGACTGGAGGAATTGGAAATCACAGAACGAATTGACACCATCCATACAACAGCATTCTTGAGATCAGCTAGAATACTTAGAAGTGTACTGAAGCACCGGGAAGACTTACTGTCACTCAGACTTCAGTAAAAGACCACCAATTAAAACTGGTGTGAAAATCTCGCAAGGAGCGAAGAAATAATAACAGTACTGCCGAATAGTAGAAATTGCCGTTCCGGGAGACCAGTGAGTAAAATTAAAAGAGAGCAAAAAGGGAAATAAATACTAAGACATTGCTTGAGAGCTAAAAGAAAACTGTGGAAAATGAAGGTGACACTGATACCAGTTATCATCGCTGGACTTGGACCAATCTCGAAAGGATTGACTGGAAAACTTAGAAATAAAAGGAGAAGCGGAAACCATAGAGAATACTGAATTAAGATCGGCCAGAATACTGAGAAGAATCGGGAAGACTTGAGGAGACTTGCTGTCACTCAAACTCCCGTAAAAACCATCAGCTTACGCTGGTGTGAAAAACTCTCAAAAGAATTTAATGATAATAATAATAATAATAATAGTTTAAGAGTTTAGAAAAGAAAGATAAGTACCTCGACCTTGCTAGAGAATTGAAAAAAGCTGTGGAACATGAAAGTAACGATTGTACCAATTGTGATCGGTGCGTTAGGCACAATAACTAAAGGATTATTAAAAGGCCCGGAAGACTTGGAAATTGGTGGACGGGTAGAGACTATCCAAACGACAGCATTGCTAAGAACAGCCAGAATCCTTACACGAGTCCTGGAGACTTGAGGACACTTGTTGTCACACAAACTCCAGTGAAAAACCATCCGTTAACACTGATGTGAAAAACTCTAAAGGAGTAAATAATAATAATAATAATAACTGTAGAACATGAAAGTGACGTTTATACCAATTATAATTGATGCTCTTGGTACAGTCACCGATGGATTATCAAATGGACTGGAGGACTTGAAAATAAGAGGACAAGTGAAGACAATCCAAACTACTATATCATTGAGATCAGCTAGAATACTTAGAAGAGTCCTGGAGACTTGCTGTCGCAATAAAAGTTGCATTAAAAAACTCTCAAGAAGTAAAATATTATTATCAATAACAATAATAATAATAATTATAATAATATTAATAAACTGAAGCAAAAATCTAAATTTAATCATAAGCTCTTGAATAAGAAAAAATAAATACAGAAAGGTTACTTTTCAAGAGGCCAAGGTTTAAGTTTAATCAGAATCATTTTTTTCTTTTGGATAGAGGATAACGCATACAATTAAGTTGAAACCTTTTCAGGTATCTTCGAGAAGTAATGACCTTGATACTGACAGACATATTGATTTTTATGAATATTGACCAATGAGAGAAAGCGTTCTAAAAGTGTAAAGTAATCATAGAAATTAAAATTGAGAAATTAAAGGACTAATGAGTAGAGAGTTCGCAAATGGTCTGGGAGACCGGGGTTCAATTCCAGGTCGAGTCATACCAAAGACAAAAAAAAATGGTACTTGACGCCACCTTGCTTAACACTCAGCATTATAAGGTATGGATCAAGGGTAAAGTGGAGCAATCCAGGAAATGGAGTAGCGTCCTCCCCTACACCCCGGTGAAGTAGCTATTGAAAAAAGAGCCTTCGGGTTGCCCTTGACTAAGGTCGCCAAGTTTACTTATTTTGAAACATAGATTGTGCGTTTTTATTTTTTCATTAAAAATTTAAAAAGAAAAATAATTTTTTCTAAGAAGGGATCCTTGGCAGTTTTTATTCGGTACATTTACTGAAAAAATCATTTTCATTAGGATTACTGTGTTGGATGAAAAAAAAAAGCTAAAAAAAAGTCAAAACGAAACAAAAACAAAAACAAAATCAGATTGCTGATATAAAAGATGATAATAATTTATAACATGTTAAGACAATTCATGACAACTTAATTTGGTAGGACTTTCATTAATATCAGATACAGTTATATTCTCTTAGAGAAACGGCCTTATTTTTATGTTAATTTCCAGTTTTCAAATAATTTTTTAGGAGAGCCTCAAATAATGAATGACGGCTATTGAATTTCTTCGCAATATCGCCAAGTAATTGGTCACAATTATTATAGACCTCAATTTGACCTTTTCAAACTCAGACATCTGCTTACTAATCATTAGCAAAGGAATTAAGATATGAAATCAAGTTTTAAAAAAATGAAACAAATTTCTTTTTTTTGCTACTTTTGAGAATTTTCTTTTTAGAAATTTGACTTTTTACTGTAACTAAGGAAACTTTGACATCAATAATCAAAGAAAATAATCACTTCCAGTGTGTGTCTAAGCCACTGAAGTCTTATCAAAATTTGTGGCAATAATAAGAAAAAAAGGATTGATTTTTCACTGTCTATTTTTTGTCCAATACTCTATATATTTGAAATAGAGAGAAGAAGGCATGAACCGAACTGTAACACTTAAAACAAGAAAAATAAAAAATGAACTAATCTTGGAAACCTATGGTATTTTTGCAAGTAAAATAGTTTTCAGGTAGTATTAAATCCATAAATGATTCATTGATTGTTTTTAAAAGCATTTCAACCTGTCTAGGGTTATTTAATGCCAAGAAGTCAGGGAATCACGTTCATTGCATATTCATATTTATATCTTTGTATAGTTGTTTAAGAATTTTTTGAACCCAGTTATATTATATGTATTTAATGTAATTATATGTAATACAAATATTTTCTTAACAGTTCCATGGTTTCAAGTATTCATATCTTATAATAACAATTATATGATTTCAATTGTTTATTTCTTTTTAATAATAGTCATTTGTTTGCACACCGTTATATTATTCTAAATAACTAAGAATAATCCTTTGGCAATTATAGCTTCAAGTAAATGCTTTTAAAATAATTAGTTTACTGTTACATCTTATCAAGTAACTAATGATAATCCTTTGTAAACAATTATAGCTTCAAGTAAAATACGGTAACTTGATCGAAGTGAAATTGTAAAATACCAGATTCTGTATATAACTTTTAGATGAATGAATAAAGATGTTCAGATAATACTGATCCTCACTTCTGAAAAAAAATTCCCAAGAAATCTTCGGTACAAACAGCTTAATCAGAGTCACAACGTCGTAAATTATATCTTTTCGATAAGTACACGTGCCCCACCAAAATATTCAAAGAATTAAATTCCTTATCTTTTTTGTCCACTTGACATTTCTACCGGTACATTCATCGGCCTTCTTCTGGTACAATATGCACCAGTCCATAAAGAAATCACCTTCTTTTTTGTTCAGATCTGTTTTTCGGTATTGCAAAACAATCCGGCATCGAACAGAATTTTTTGCCTGGAATTGTTCTAAGATCTTTTTACATGATTACAGAATGCATCGCTTCACTGAATTTATTATATTCCTTATTAATATGGGGGTATTTATAAAAGCAAAATGAGTAACCCTCTCAAAAGTAAAACTCTAGATTAAAGGATCATACCTAAGAGAAATCGAAAAAGAAGTTGATTGGTTGGTTGGTTAGTTTTATGTAATATTAAAATAATTTTCATTATTGTTCTCATTTTGTGCTTTTCTCTCTTCCTCCTCCTCCTCTGTTCAATCATTTTTTCCCCTACTTCGCTCATTCATTTTCTTATTCACTGTTTTTCTATTTTCTTTCACTCTTCATTCATTTCCTTCTTTTTCTTCCTCTTATTCATCTTATTTACAACATCCTTATTTTCTACATATTTTCCTCATTCATTTCTTAATCTCCAGCTCTCGTTTATTTTTTATTCATTACTTCCATATCTTCTTGCTCCATCTCTCCGTATTCATTTCTTCCTTCTTTCATTCATTTTCTTATTCATTGTCTCCCTATATTCCTCCTACTTTTCTAGTTCATCTCTTTTCCACCTTCTCTCATTCCTTTTCTCTTCCGGTTATTTGTTTTTATTATTTCTTATAGTCTCATTCTTTTCTTTTGTTCATCTTATTATGGACTAATATTATGCAGAAGTTTCTTTTTTTATAATCAGTTATATTTGCTTGTTTGTTTGGGTTTTATGGCATATCAACCTTTGAATGTTATTTAATGCCAAATCCACTTTTATGCAAATAAACAGTTCTATATCAAGCAATTTAGTTGAGCGTAAGTACACAGTTTAATTGTCAAAAACATTTCTATTTCAAGCTATTCAGTTTAGTCAAACAGTTATAATTCAAACAATTTAGTTTAGTACAAGTATAGCTTTTGTTTACACATAGTTAAATGTAAAAACAGTTCTATTTCAAACAATTCCGCTTAGCATAAGTACACAGGCTGTAGAAGACGCTGACTGCACCTCTGCAGAGGGGTAACCCCACCCCAATAAGTGTCCTTGATATGATACTAAACAATCTGATGGTGAGGTTCTAGTAATGCTGGAGCTTTGGAGAATACATTGCACCCCTTCATTGCCATCGCTCCCAGGTCCACTCTGGCCCGGCGTGGTAGCACCTGATAGGGCCCTATCTACGGGTTAAATAGAACTAAATTGCCTACTTATGCTAAACTGAATTGTTTGACTAAACTGAATAGTTTGAAATAGAAATGTTTTTGACAATTAAACTACACTTACATTTAAACTGCGTGCTTATGCTGTACTGAATTATTTGAAATAGAACTGTTTTTAAACATTGAAACTGCACTTACACTAAACTGAATTGTTTAATATAGATCTGTTTTGGCATTTAACTTTGTGTAATCAAAATCTGTACTTATACTTAGAACTGCTTGACTAAACCGAATAGCTTGAAATAGAGATGTTTTTCACAATTAAACTGTACTTACATTTAAACGGTTTATATACAAAACTGAATCGTTTGAAATAGAACTATTTTCATAAAAATGGATTTGACGTTGAATAACCTACAACGGTTGATATGCCATAAAACCCAAACAACCAACCAACCAACCAACTAACCATTCTTCATACTAATCCTTTCTACACAATTATATGGTTGCAAGTAGCTATTGTAAAACATAATTTCATATCATTATTTTATGCCCCCAGTTTAATGAGATATCTATAAAGTAAAATAATACAATTCACGGGGGTGTCCTCTTGGTGTAATGGTTAAAGCGTTGGACTGCAGAATCGTAGTAAGCGAGTTCGTACTCCAGTCACGCTATTATGTTCACTTTCGCGCAAATACCCTTGGGAAAGTTATGAACCCCCTTATCCTCCCAGCTATGGGTTAAATAGTACCACTACTGTTCTTCTAAGGGAATGGGTTTGGCATTAAATAACCTAAAAAGATTGATATGCCATTAACCAAACCAAACCAATACTATTCAAGTATATGTGAATAATTATTTTAATAAAGCAATTCATTTGTGGGTGGAGTGCCCTTGGTATAGTGGTTAATATGCTGCACTGTGGTATCGGGGTAAGTGAGTTCGTACTCAATTCACGCTTTTACGTTTACGTTTAGAACTTGGAAAAGGTATTAACCCTCTTATCTCTCTAGTTATGGGTTAGGTAGAACCTAAACTATTCTTCTACAAGGATGACTTTAGTATTAAATAACCCACAAAGACTGATATACCATTAAATAAAGAAACAGAAAATTCAAATTTTGTATAATAGTGCGTCTTGTAACAATAGCAAATAGTAGCAATACCAAATCCATTTGGACGTCTAGAGACAGTAAATAAAACCCTGCATATATTGTTATGGTAAATACAAATATGTGTTGTTAAACTTACAAAGCCATTCGACAAACACCGAGCACCTTGACTCCCTGATGTGGGACTTAAACTTTAACGTTCCGATATTTATGCGAATGTTGGCTGTTGTCTTGGCTTTAATTCTGATAAATGATCATGTCTTGCCTTTCGATAAATGGCTCAAGAATGGACAGCAATGGCCCTGAAGTCTTGTATAGATTATTGACGCTAATCAATTTACTAAGCTGACGTTAATAAGCGGGTAAAAATGGGAATTTTCCTTGCGTAGAAGTAGACTCTTAATATTTATAGATTATCGAAGAGAAACCGCCTCTCGTGTCGTTAATGCTGCCGAACAGAATCGCCGGCCTGATTTCCAGTAAAACACTGCGTTATTGATGAAGCTAGCGCCCCCAGGCGGGAGAAATGCAAAAGTAAATTCTGTAGTAAAAAAAACAAGGACCACCACATAAGTAAAGATTTGGACATTAACCATTACTTAAGAAAGTTGTTAAATACTAAACTGATTCAAAAGTTCTGTTTGCCCTGTCGGGTATGGCTGCAGAATACTCCGACTGCTTCTCTGCAGAGGGGTAAGAGCCCCCCAATGAGTGTCCTGGATATGAAACTAAACAATTTGATGGTAAAGTTCCAGTAATGCTGGAACTTTGGGGAATGCGGTGTACCCCTTCGTTGCCATCTCCCAGATCCACTCTGTCCCGGAGTGGTAGCACCTGATAGGATTCTATGGGTCAAATAAAACTAAACTGTGTACTTATACTAAACTGAACTGTTTGAATTAGAACTGTTTTTGACACTGAAACTATTTACTTATGCTAAACTGAATTGTTTGAAATAAAACTGTTTTGATATTTAAAGGTAAACAAAAACTATACTGATACTAAACCGAATTGTAAGTAATTTAATTCTGCGTTCAAAAGTGTTGATACGCCGTAAAACAAAACAAAACAACCACCCGACCAACCAACTAACCAAAAATACTGAGGTCTGAAATTGACAGCTGTGTAGCTCAGTTTCATGGTATAATAGCATATCAACATTATAGGGTTATTTAATGCCAAAATCATCATTATAAATTAGTGGTAATGTTTAATCCATAGCTGTGTGAATATGTGGGTTCCTATATTTCCCTGAGGTATGAGGTAATTTACAAAGCTCTTTGCTTCGGTGTGGCACAGGGCCAAATGAATGGGGCACCCAATGAGACTTCCCTGAGGTATGAGTCTGAAAGTGAATGTAATTGCGTGACTTGTGTTCGAACTTAACTCACTTCGAAGCCGTAGTCGAGCACATTAGCCACAGGGACCCCCTCATGGAGATTGGAAGTGTTGCAGTGAACCAAAGTTTCTCAAAACCATGTGTCTTATATATCAGTGGGTTGGCAGGAGTATTATGGCATATCAACCCTTGTAAGTTATTCAGTACCAAATCTTATTTAAACAAGAGTTGTAAGCAAAAGGTTTGTAGGCAACTTTATCTTTAAACGAATCGTTGAAGCTCACTTGTTTGTACGCAGTTAAATTGTTTCAAGTATTCGTATCTAACACTAACAATTCAATCTAATATTAATAAATTGCTTTCACATAGTTTAATAGCTATAATTATCCCCATCTAATACTAAACATTCAATTAAATATTGATCATTTGTTTGCAAACTGTGAAATGATTTCAAGTATTGCCATTTAATATAAATTCTTTTCATCTATATCAAATAATTTTTACACAGCTCTATGGTTTCAAATACCTGATAATAATACTTAGTAAATGATTGAACAATTCTTTTTGAATCACTGATAGGACTCTAACAGATACTACCACTCCGAGTGGACCTGGGAGTAATGTCAGTAAATGGGTATTCAACATTTCCTAAAGCTTTAGGATTAGAGCTTAGTATAGTAGGATTAGTATCATACCCAGGACACTCGTTAGGTAGGGGGACTTATCCCTCTTCAGAAGTGCAGCCGGCGTATTTAAAAGCTCCAGCTAACAAGGTGGCTTATTTGCCTGGAATTACTGGAAAAAATGCAAAAGCAGTGATCATACTTTCCTCTGCATAATGTATAATTAAAGAACTTGTTTTCATCTCAACGATGAGTCACATAGTACCTCAATTGTTCTTCTACAAGGATGGTATTAGATAACCCATGAAAATTGATATGCCATTAAACAAAAAAAGAGGCCAGGCCATACTTATTTTCATAGGGTGACATTATATGATTCTAGTTGTTGAGGTGAAGCATAGAGTAAAAAATACTAGTAATCTAACCTTTTAATTGAGTTGTATTAGGTTTGGTTTGGTTTTATGGCATATTAACCATTGTAGGTTATTTAAGGCCAAATCCTTTTATACACATATATCAAATATCTATGGGATTTGGTTTGGTCTTCGGTTTTCGAGCATATCAACCATTGTAAGTTATTTAATGCCAAATCCTGTTTATACACATATATCAAATATCTATGGGATTTGGTTTGGTTCGGTTTTAGAGCATATCAACCATTGTAAGTTATTTAATGCCAAATCCTGTTTATACATATATATTAAATATCTATATGATTTATAAATACATTTTGTAGATAACGTTCTTGATGAAACTGAGCTGCTTTTTGCACACAGTTGAATGGTTTCAAGTATTGTTATATAACAGTCACAATTTAACATCAGTGATTTGTTTGCATATAAACTTTTTTCTATTTGACCCATAGATCGGACCCTATCGAGTGCTACCACCCCGAGTGAGAGTGTACCTGGAAGCAATGGCAATGAAGGGATACTCCATATTCCGCAAATCTCCAAGGCTGGATATATCCAGGACATTTGTTGAGTTGGGTGGGGTCTTACCCCTTTGCAGAGATGCAGTCGATGTATTCTACAGCCCCAGTCGATTGGGTTATCAGCCCCAGTCGACTGTCTAGATAAATCTATAAGTTTAGGTTTTTCACCTGGCCAGAAAACAGTACTGACCCCTTAAGCATGAAGACAAATAAACCCCTAAAGAAATTTCTCTGGGACGGTTACGGGATGTTAATAGCTCAACAGTTATCATCATAGAAAATAGATATTTAGTTAGCAAAAATGGATAAAAGAAGACACCAAGACTCAGAGAACAAGACACAGTCCAAAACAAAACGCAATAACAATATTTAGTACGAAAAAAATATCTTTCGAAAATGACACATATATTCACCCATCTCAGAGGTAGTAAGTTTTAGTCTGTGACCAGTTTACGAGTTAAAAGTCAGTTTTGTAAAAGTTTTAGTCATTTCTTTTCTCGCTATCTACAGTTTAGTGGAAGATAATCTAAAATGGTGGGTATGTTTGCTTTCCTCAATCATTGGTCATCATCATCATCATGTCGCGCCGCCAGCACGGATATCCCTGACCCTCTCTCGCCACTTCTCCCTATCATTCATCGCCTCCGGCAGGTCTTCAGGGTTACATCCTGTGTCCTCACATAATTGCTGTATGTAAGTTCGTGCTGGTCGTCCTACTTTTGCACATCCATATGTAGGGGTCCACAGGAATACATCGCTTATGAGCTCGTCCTTGCTTCTCCAGCAGTGTCCCGCGTGTCTGGTTTGTCATACAATCATTGGTACTACTTCATTAGTGCTAATTACTTTAAGCTTCTTTGCTTTTCTTTCACAGTATTGTATTAGATTTCGGAGACCCGGGTTCGATTTCCTGGACGAGTTTTTTTTTTTTTTTGTTCTGCTTTGCGCTAATGCTTTTTTGTGAAAGGCATGAATCCATTGGTTTTCTTCCCTTTCATCTCAGAAGCTATGGTAAAAATAGTATAACGTATTTGGTTGTATAGCCTTTGCTAGCCAACCAGTTGTAGGAAAAGGAAAACTCTTTATTCCGATTAAAAATTGACCTTATGCCGCATGCTGCTCGAAGAGGATCTTAATAGCAGTCCCTTTTAACTGCTGCAAATTACGCGGTAGATTTTCAGCTGAGAGAATTTATTGGTAAAAGTGTTCAATGGCATTGATATCTGGGACGTTTTGTGGCAAGGGTAAAGCAATGAAGTCTTCTTAGTGTTCTTGAAATCACTTCGATACAACTTGTGCCGCATGACAGGTGTATCTATCTACAAGAACTTTTCTGCAACAATATTTTTATGATGAGAATTTATCTAACATAATTATCGCCAAATGTAATTGATCTACAGATACATAAAAGCCCATTAATAAGGGCATTCTAATAATTAAAAAAATTTAAGTTAATTCTCATGTAAATCAAAGATTGCAGGATTTATTAAGTTTTTGGGAACGATAAAAAAAGAAAGAAAGAAAGAAAGTAGCAGAAAGTTAAGAGAGAGAAAGAAAGAACGTCAGAGAGACAGAGAGAGGGGGAGACGGAGAATAAGAAAGAGGGAGATTTAGCAAATGGACATTGACAGAAAGAGAGCGAGAGAAAGAAAGAAGAAAAAGGAATGATGGAAAAGAATACTGACAAATAAAATAAAGTAGCAAAAAAAAAAGAACAAAAAAGAAAAATAGAAAAACAAAAGGAAGGAAAAAGAAGAAAGAAAGAAAGAAAGAAAGAAAGAAAGAAGCCATGTTGTAAAAATGGTGCTAAATAATAAGAATAAACTGGTAAGTTGTTATATATCTAAGCCTCAGTCTTTTTGAGAAGACAGAAAAAAATCAATTATCAAACCGACATCAAATTATCAAAATAAATCATATCAAGCTCTACGTAAACATCATCCAAACGCAACAAAAATACAAATTTACTACGTAAAAAAAGGCTATGAATCAAAATTCCATTTAACATTAGACTCACTGACTCAAAAGAAATTCTATTAAAGAAGTTTTCTTGTTCTTTTTTATTTAAAAAGAGACAAAGCTTTGACGAAACAAATTATCCATCGATTGTATATTAATTCTAATTTAGAATTATAGTCAATGAAGCAAAGTTGTTTATGGCTGGTCTGATAAATGCAGTTGGTAAGTCGAGTTTATATCAGCGTTGCTTAGATTTCACTCACGAACAAAAATATGAAGAACTTAGTCCGAATTGATCTTACAAGTAATTGGTCAAACAAATTAGTAAGCCGTTCAATCAAAATGAGCAACTATCATACATACATACATACATACATACAAGGGTAGTTTGAAAATTTTATTGGCTGAGAATTTCATATGATGACATCATGTCAGAAATTGAATATTTTTAACTAATTGGATCCAAACACCACAGCACTGATTGAAGAAGTGTGTGAACCACAAGGGAGACAATGTTAAAAGATAAATCTCGTTTGGTCACATTCCATTAGAGTAATTTGTCAGAAAATGAATTTTTCGGCTGACCCTCGTACACACACATATATATATTGTCGTCCACCGATAGACGGTTTCGTTGTATCACAACGCATCAGTGTGGCTAGACACGCGAGATGTTTCAGGCTGGGATCGAAACCCAGTTAACTTTACGTCAGCCTGATAACATACCTCACGGCCATCGGTAGTCGCACCGCAAGCGAAGGAATTTTAACGAATATGCATTAATTTTCCTCTGTTTACATATAAGATAACGGCTACTGGATATGTAGTGTGGTTTTATATAAATGCATAAATATACAGACACATACACGCTCATACACGCACACATGTTTCTGTTTCATTCATCTCACTACCATCTTTCACCTGTTTGTGCAAAAAAATTTTCCCTCCTTCTACTGTCATTCTTATTCTTTTCCTTCTTCTTTTAACAGTTTATTTTCTTCTTTTTTTTTCTTTTTCATTTAGCATACATTATCTGGATCGGACCCTAACAGGTACTAGCACTCCAGGTCAGAGTAGGAGTAATGGCTTTCCTCATATCTTCCGAACTGGAGAATGAGTGGAGTATGAGCATCGCAAATAGTTTTTGTGTCATATCCAGGATACCCACTTTTTGTTTGGGACGGTTGGTTTACTCCTTTGTGGAGAATACAGTCAGCGTTTTCTTCATCCTCTGAAAAGGTGGAACGAGAGAGGCTGATGATACGCATTTATTACTTTCATCGGTAAAAACTTTTTTATATATAAAAGTTATCGATCTCATGAGAATGTTCACACCGTATAGACAAAAATTTCACCCAAAATTATACTTTTTACAGATTAATGTGTCTTTCTAACATTTGAAACACCCAGTCGGCCGTGGCTTTAGAATACACCGACTGCATCTCTTCAGAAGAATAAGAGTCCCTCCATAAAGAGTGTCCTGGATATGACAGTAAACCATCTGATGGCAAGGCTTCAGCTTTGGAGATTTGAGGAATACGGATTATCCCTTCATAGCTATTACTCCTTCCTCTACTCAGACCCCTGAATGGTAGCACCTGATAGGAACCTGAGAACCCTAAATAGAATAGGTCAACTATCAGAGCTAACTGCATCAGCCGTAGAACATAAGATAGATATAATTTGCATACAAGAGCACCGATACACGCACACCGAAGATATCAAGTATCACGAAACTGGAAATGATTGGATGCTGGTGACTGTATCGGCATGGAAAAACTCTGTCAATGCATCAGTAGGAGGGGTGGGAATGCTTCTAGGACCGAGAGCGTTAAAAACACTGAGCAGCATTGAGAGAATACAACCTAGGATGATGGCCGCAACGTTTAATGGCAACCCCAAAGCAACAATTATCTCCTGCTACAGCCCTACCAATGTTAGCGAAGAAAACGAAATAGCCACCTTCTACGAAGATCTATCCTCCCTAGTACGTAGCATTCCGAAACACAACCTGCTAGTCATTGGCGGAGATATGAATGCACAAATCGGGAAAAACAGACACAACAAATACAGCCTACACTACGCGTCTAACAGGAATGGACAGCATTTAATAGATTTCATGATAGAAAATAGATTAACCTGCCTCAATACAAACTTTCAAAAAAGGGAGGGGAAATTATGGACCTACACATACGCGAATAAGAGTAAAGCACAGATAGACTACGTCCTTATAAACAGGAAATGGAAAAACAGTGCGATGAACTGCGAGGCATACTCCTCCTTCGAGGGTGTGTCCTCCGATCATCGAATAGTTACGGCCAAAGTACGACTAAGCCTAAGAAAAAACGCCACACGTAAAGCGACGACCAAGCACTATGACTGGGCCCTACTCAACAACAGAGATATTAGAGATAAGTATGCATTAGAATTAAGAAACAGATTCGAAGCACTACAAGAGAAGGTAGAAATAGGCACCCCAAATGACGAATATGAAAATTTTGTAGAAGCACACCTGGAGGCGGCAGAAAAGTGTATTCCAACAAAACCTAGAACTAAATATAGAGTCCCTTGGGAAACGCTAGCGGCTTGAGAAAAACGTGCACTTGTGAAGACTGCCTCCAAAAACTATCAACAGAACCCAACAAATACAAATGCACGAGAACTAGAAAAGGCGCAACATCAATTAACAAGAATATACCTAAAAGAACAGGCAGAATACGTACAAAATCAGATAGATAAGATTAGAGACTCGGTGGAAGATAGGCAATCCAGGATAGCCTGGCAAACAATAAACGAAGTAAGTGGAAGGAAGAGCACAGCCAAAGCAAAATTGAAAACTGCAAGCCAACAAGAAAGAATAAAACTATGGGAACAGCATTTCAAAAATCTACTAGGAAACCCACCGGAAATAACGGATGAACCGATCACCAGAATTATTAGTAAGCAATTAGACGTAAAACTAGGTCCTTTCACCAAAGAAGAACTCGACACGGTTCTCAGAAGAATTAAAAATAGGAAAGCGGCGGGGCTAGACGAGATCCCCCCAGAAGTGTGGAAGACGAGACAATTCGACGATATACTGCTCCGGCAATGCAACGCAGTCTATAGTCAAAATAGGATAGAACGATGGACGAAGGGATGCATCCTTCCATTCCCTAAAAAAGGCGACCTCGGACTAGCCAAGAACTACCGAGGGATAACACTTACATCCATAGCAGCCAAAATCTACAATGCCCTACTACGAAACCGCATAGAACCCAAAATGGAAAACATCCTTAGGAAAAACCAAAATGGCTTCCGGAGAAATAGATCCACAACCTCACAAATACTGACCATTCGTAGAATCCTGGAAGGCGTTCAGGCAAAAAACTTACAGGCGACATTACTATTTGTCGACTTTACCAAGGCCTTCGATTCCATACACAGAGGGAAGATGGAGCAAATCCTACTAGCTTACGGCCTACCAAAAGAAACCGTAGCAGCGATAATGATTCTCTACAGAAACACCAAAGTAAAAGTACGTTCACCAGATGGAGACACGGAATACTTCGACATTGTTGCAGGAGTACTACAAGGAGACACACTAGCCCCGTACCTCTTTATCATCTGTCTAGACTATGTGCTTAGGACTTCGATCGACAAAATCAGAGAAAATGGCTTTGAGCTGACTAAGAGAAGAAGCAAAAGGTACCCCGCAAAAACAATCACGGACGCCGACTACGCTGATGACTTGGCGTTACTAGCGAATACGCCTAATCAAGCAGAGACACTACTACATAGTCTGGAACGAGCTGCAGCTGGCATTGGCCTACATGTCAATGCAAACAAAACCGAATATATGTGTTACAACCAAACAGGCAACATTGCCACACTAGACGGAGCCTCTCTGAAACTAGTCGACAAATTCACCTACCTAGGAAGTAGCGTCTCATCAACCGAGAAGGACATCGACACACGACTGACGAAGGCATGGACAGCTATCGATAGGCTCTCGATCATATGGAAGTCGGACCTAACAGATAAAATGAAACGCAGTTTCTTCCAGGCAGCGGTTGTGTCGATACTGCTATATGGATGCACCACATGGACGCTTACGAAGCGGCTGGAGAGGAGGCTGGACGGAAATTACACAAGAATGCTGAGAGCAGTATTAAACAAGTCCTGGCGACAACACCCCACGAGACTCCAACTATACGGACACTTGCCCCCCATCACAAAAACTATACAAGTTCGACGAACCAGACACGCAGGACACTGCTGGAGAAGCAAGGACGAGCTCATAAGCGATGTACTCCTGTGGACCCCCACTCATGGTTGTGCAAGAGTGGGACGACCAGCACGAACTTACATACAGCAGCTATGTGAGGACACGGGTTGTAATCCTGAAGACCTGCCGGAGGCGATGAATGATAGGGAGAAATGGCGAGAGACGGTCAGGGATATCCGCGCAGGCGGCGCGACACGATGATGATGATGTATGCAAGGAAATGACTGATGTTAAATTATGACTGTTATATAGCAATACTTGAAACCATTTAACTGTGTGTAAAAAAGAACTCAGTCTCATCTAAGGATGTTATTTACAAAATGAGTTTACAAATCATATATATATATATATAAAAACAGGATTTGGCATTAAATTACTTACTAGGGTTAATATGCCATAAAACCCAACCAATCAACCAATCAACCTAACATATTAAAGTAGAACTTTCCCGTTTTAAAAGAAATACTTCAGATATACCCAATAATATACATTTACCACACCTCATCCATCTTGTGCAGGATATAACGTAGATTCAATTTTTTGGGTTTTAATACAGTTTTCTTTCTCATAAACTAGTTACGACACAAAGGCAAGAGAACCCAGTCTACCGATAGCTGGCGGCGGGGGTTCCATTGAACACGTATACTAATAAATTCTCTTTGTAGAACATCTACCACGCGACTTGCAGCAATCAAAGGGGCTGCTGTTGACATCCTGTGCGTATTTGCGCAACCCTTCGCCAATGGTAACATGCGACATGAGATCAATTTTTAAGCGGAATAAAGTATTCATTCTCCTACAACTGGTCATCTAACCAAAGCAAAATAACCCAATATGCACCACTATTTTTGCCGTAGCTTCTGAGCGGTGTGAGAAAAGACGTGAATTTATGCCTTTCACTCGTGCATTAGCCCGAAGTAAAACGAAAACAAGCTAATCTAGGATCTGAGATCGGTTCGCCAATACCATTTTCTGCGACGATAACCCTTACGCTAAGCATGCCTCCCTGAATATCTAATTGTAAACTATAAAACATAGTCCTTTGGATTTTTTTCCCAGGGTTTTAACCAATGAGCTTTCAAATAGCAACACACTATATTTATTCTAGTCTAAATATGTTGGGTTTGAGCTGGAGTTATTGATTCAACGGAGCTTGATATCGGATATTGATTGGATACAGCTATTGACACCAAACAAAAGAGCTTTTGGAATGCACTGCGATCTATTCAAATACAAACGACCAGGAATCAGCGGTAGAATTTGTCATTAGGGGCGTATAACTCCGAAACGGAAACGACAAAACGAGAAATACTCAGGCCGATTTTGAATTTTAGAATGTAAATGATCCCTGGACGCTGACTATAAAACGACAACCATAAAAAATGTTCTCTATAAAATGTCGAGACAAATAATAATTTGTTGTTTTTTTTCTGTCCTTTCGATTTGATGCAAACCTGAGAAAAAAGTGTCTGTGTGTCGAGGAGAATTGATATGGAAAACGAGTGCAAACAAAAGATATTCAAAGGTGGAGGTTGATTTGGGAAGGTCGCTTCACTATAAATCAGATATAACTGATAATTTATGGGGTTGATTATGGTATAAGAATCTAAAAAGAGAAAAACAATAATGGAAGAAGATGGATGCTAAATGAAATAAGAAGAAAGAAACTGCTGAAAGAAGATGAAAAAGACGCCAAAGAAGAGTAAAAAGAAGGAAAAGATGTGATAATGCCTGAAATATGGTAATAAGAATTGAAACCGATATATATATATATATATATATATATATATATATATATATATATATATATATAACCACTATTGTCCTTCTAGAAGGGTGGATTTGGCATTAACCCAAGAAGGTTTATATGGCATTAAAACAACAATAAAAATCTGATGGTATGTAAATGTAAAAATACGGAAAAGTTAAAATAAACAAACGATTCATTAGAAGTATAATTAATCAACAGTATCCAAAAGTTAATTTAAATTAGGGATATTGTTAGTATTTAAAATTAAACTAACTAAATAAAGAAATAAGTTGAAAAAAAACGTTCTTTTGTATTATAATTAAAATTAACGCTAGATTCAACAATCTTCCTGTATATTTACACAGTTTTTAGAATCTTTAAAATCAAACTATGTTTGGTTTCTAAATGATGCTTTACGTGTGCTTTTTTATCGTTACCCATTTTAAAATCTCATTTATGTTTATAAATACATTTTTTTTTATCGATCTTCGAGTCTCACCAATATGATTTTTATCAGAACCCGTACACTCAATGGAATGTACAGCAGCTTCAGATTTTACATAATTCTTGGGTTCCGATTAATTATGTTCTAAATTTCTTTAGAAGAGTTTGTAACCGTCTGGATACCAAGGTTGTTTCAGTGTTTTTCGATGTTGCATGTAATGAAAGTATTGGGTGAAATAATATGTTATAGAGAATAATTGGAAAAATCATTATTTAAATTTTTTTGATAACTTATTCTTTTGTAAATTTTAAAATCTTTTATTTTTGCACGTTGTATTTAGCATATTGAACTTGTACAAAGGAATTTTCTGAATTATCAAGTTCATCATTAAAAATTTGGGGCAACTAATTCTAAAGGCTCTTATTTAAGATTATTCCGTTTTTTTTATATAGGTATTATGTGAATAAAAATGGATATAGTAACTTTTACTGATAGTTTGAGAATAAACTTTAAATTCTAATTTAATGTTATTATTCATTCGTAATATATATATATATATATATATATATATATATATATATATATATATAGTCATCCACAGACAGATCTGTTTTGTTCTATCAGAACTCATCAGTGTGGCTAGACATAGACGTAGCCGGGATCGAAACCTGGTTGACTCAACCCTTCAGCTACGAGGAGCCATTAACTGCGAAGTAAATTTTAAACGGTTTTGAATCACAATTATTATTGTTTACATACAACCGTTCAACGGCTGCCGAGACCTCGGAGAGGTGTTAATTTCTAGTTTGTAATTAAAATCTATGCTAGATCGTATTTTGTTTCATTTATGCATAAATTTTACAAAGTCATTAATTTGTGGATATGTAAGTAATATATCATCTATGTAACGAAAATAGTTAGAATCTTTGGGTATTATAAATTTCAAGGTACCTAATCTAAGTCATTCAAAAAACAGGCCAACCATGACCCCAACTAAGAGATGAACCCATAAGTAAAGCAAATTTTTGATTTATAAAACACCATTATGTATGAAAAACAATGTTTAATGCACCATATGCAAATTTTGATTATCTTATCGACTTACCTTTACCAGATGATCTTTTATGATGATTTGGAAAACGTTTAAGCGTTTAATTATATGAATAGTAAGATATTATGATTTTATGCTAAGACTGGTTAAAGATTTATTTTTCATCTTTATATTTTGTGATCTGTTAATAGTTGCAAAAAGAGGGATTAATATTTTGACTGACTTGGCGATTTTATGTGGAACGCTACCTATACTCGAAATAAATGGTCTAATAGGGAATTTCAAGTTCATGAGTTTTTGGAAAACCTTAAATTTTGGAAACTATATATCCTCAATGAAGACCAATATTTGTCTTCATTATATATATATATATATATATATATATATATATGCAGAGAGAGAGAGAGAGAGAGAGAGAGAGAGAGAGAAAGAGAGAGGCAGTGAGAGAGAGAGAGAGGGGTAGAGACAGAGAAAGAGAGAGAGAACGCAAGTAAACATGAAGAAGTAAAATGAGAGCAGTTAGAGCGAAGGAAGTGAGGAAAAAGAAAAAGAGCAAAAGAGAAAAGCAGTAAACTCAGAGAGAGAGAGAGAGAGAGAGAGAGAGAGAGAGAGAGAGGGGGGTGAGAGAGAGGGGGATGAGGGTGAGAGAGAGGGGGATGAGCAAATGTTAATAATAATAATAATAATAATAATAATAATAATAATAAGAAGAAGAAGAAGCGTAAGAGTAAGAGAATGGGCAAAATATGTTTGTAAGGTGAAGTGAAACAGAAAGCAAAAGAGAGAGAGAGAGAGAGAGTTTGAGAGAGAGAGAGAGAGTGAGAGAGAGAGAGAAAGAGAAAGAGAGAAAGGGGGATTTGAATAAGATAAGGAGAGAATAAAGAACGTTAATAGGAAGAAGAAAAAATTAGACTAACACTTCAGGTATAAGAGGAAGAGAAAGAGAAGTAGTAGGAGGAAATAACGGGTTTAACAAAGTGAGAAAATGTACTAATAAATATGTAGAATAAGAGAGAAAAGGAAATGTTAGATTATATCATCATCATCATATCGCGCTGGTAGCACGGATATCCCTGACCCTCTCTCGCCACTCCTCCCTATCGTTCATCGCCCTAGGTAGGTCTTCAGGACAACAGCCTGTATCCTCACATAGCTGCTGAATGTACGTTCGAGCTGGTCGTCCTGCTTTTGCGCGGCCATGTGTGGGGATCCATAAGAGTACATCTCTTATGAGTTCATCTCTGCTTCTCCAGCAGTGTCCTGCATGTCTGGTTCGTCTAACTTGAATAGTTTTCGTGATAGGGGGCAGGTGGCCGTACAGTTGGTATCTTGTGGGGTGCTGCTGCCAGGACTTGTTCAGGATTGCACGCAGCATTCTTGTATAATTGCCATCCAGTTTCTTCTCCAGCCGTTTTGTTAGTGTCCATGTAGTGCATCCATATAGCAGTATCGATGTGACCGCTGCCTGGAAGAAGCTGCGTTTCATTTTATCGGTTAGGTCTGATTTCCATATAATCGATAGCCTATTGATAGCTGTCCATGCTTTCGTTAGCCTCGTTTCGATGTCCTTTTCGGTTGATTCGACGCTGCTTCCTAGGTACGTGAATTTGTCTACTAGTTTAAGTGGGGTTCCTTCTAGAGTGGAGATGTCCCCCGTTTGGTTATAGCACATATATTAGGTTTTGTGTGCATTAACATAGAGGCCTATGCTTGCTGCTGCTCGTTCCAAACTATGCAGAAGAGTTTCGTCTTGGTCAGGTGTATTTGCCAGTATCGCTATGTCATCGGCGTAGTCGGCGTCGGTAATTGTTGTTGCGGGGTATCTTCTGTTTCTTTTCTTCGTCAGTTCGAAGCCATTCTCTTTGATTTTGTCAATCGATGTTCTAAGTACGTAGTCTAGACAAATGATAAAGAGGTACGGGGCCAGCGTGTCCCCTTGTAGTACTCCTGTTACAATGTCAAAGTATTCTGTGTCTCCATCCGGTGATCGTACTTTTACTTTAGTGTTTCTATAGAGAATCGTTATTGCCGCTACGGTTTCTTTTGGTATGCCGTACGCTAGAAGGATTTGTTCCATCTTTCCTCTGTGAATGGAGTCGAAAGCCTTGGTAAAGTCGACAAATATTAATGTCGCTTGTAGGTTCTTTGCCCGTACACCTTCAAGGATTCTGCGGATGGTTAATATTTGTGAGGTCGTGGATCTATTTCTTCGGAAGCCATTTATATATATATATATATATATATACATACGATTTGTAACTGAATTGTTAGCACATAGTTAAATGGCTTCAAATATTGCTATTTAACATTAGTAATTCTATTAATAAAGTATTCCTGTCTAATTTGATATCAATCACTAATAATTATATTTGATATTACTCACTTGCTTGTACACAGTTAAATAGCTTCAACAGTTGCAATCTCAGGGCAACTGTCCTTCATCCACCAGCTTCTAGCACCTTTAAGATAACATAATGTTAGGTACTTATTTGCTACAAGAGCAATTTGATGTCTACAGTCGGTAAAATCATATAGAAGCTAGGGTTTGACATGTCCAGCCGATTGATCGGATCTGGCCATTCCGACCGCCTGTCTAGTTTAGTAAAGTCGTAGATGGAATGATGCAAGTCACTTGATCAGTTCGTTTGCCGGGACACGGACTGCTCAGCCACAGAAACTCGTCTTTAAGCATTATGGGCCACCACACATGACAAACAGGTGGCCTCGTTGGAGGATGGTCTTACTCTTGTATAGAGAGGCAGTGGCCGTATTCTCCAATCCCAAATGACAGAGCAGAGAGAAGAAGAAGAAGAAGAAGAAGAAGAAGAAGAAGAAGAAGAAGAAGAAGAAGAAGAAGAAGAAGAAGAAGATTTACATTTTAATTGTAATCTAATTGCGGAGGGATTTCGTCTTATATATCTGGCCTTTCGGTTTAGTTAGGCTGAGAACTTTTCGCTTAGTGGATGGGCTTGTTAGGGGCAACATTAACGCAGGTGTTCACGCATGCGCGGAGAGGATGTGTCATTCAGAGATGTCAAAATAAAAATGCCAGATAGGAATTGAGACCTAGGGATGTGAGTGACGTCACGCACCGGAAGCGTGGGCTGAGGATTTTTGGGACTGGAAAAAAAAGCAAAGTTTAGATTCAGACCTCACCGATACGAGACGAATTTGAGCGCTACGGGCGCAGCGCGTTGGTAGAGTTAAGATTTAGACTCCGAACGGGAAGGGTCGATTTTCGGTGCTCGCCGAGACCAGACCAGTAGTTTGCAGCGGGGGCCTCACGTGGTTTGGGGCAGATGGAAAAGCCAGTATAGAAAGATTGTGCCTCTCTCTCCTTTTGTCGAAGAACCTTTAAACTCAAAGGTAATAAAAAGTTTCGTAACTGAACTAAGAAGTCGTAAGTGTTTTTGTGTTTCGGGATTCCTAAGTGCATTATGAACATTCTATTTCACATATTCATGTATGGCTATCTAACATAATGAGAACTCTAGATTGAGATAAATGAGCCCCAGGATAAGAAAAATACCGAAATACCTCAACCGAAATACCTCAACTTTTTTTATATTTTCCATTGATTTATTGTTGCTTTGATGTTATCTACTTATATA
Source organism: Sepioteuthis lessoniana (assembly GCA_963585895.1). Taxonomy (NCBI): domain Eukaryota; kingdom Metazoa; phylum Mollusca; class Cephalopoda; order Myopsida; family Loliginidae; genus Sepioteuthis; species Sepioteuthis lessoniana. The sequence continues at coordinate 49,537 of CAUZXS010006003.1, forward strand.
ACGTATATATTTTGGAGGTGTCCGTGGTGTAATGATTATCGTCGTAGGAAATGGACACGACGACACGAGTTCAAATCCTGGACGAGACTGATTGCATTTCACAGAACACTAATATTCTTGGGAAAGGTATGAATCCAATTAAATAGTTGGGCAGACTAGGTTCTTCAGCCTTGGTGAGGCAACTAGTCTAGGAGAAGGAAAACTCTGAATTCAAACCTGTTAAACTGCGCTTAAAAATTGACCTTGTGTCATATCCTGCCCGAGCGGAGGGGTTGGTAAATATGTATATAACGTAGGGAACAGTAACTTAGTCATTGCATTAGCTGTGATAAATACGTAGCCATTTTACTTTTGCATACAATGGTGTTGCAATTTGATTTTCGGTTACAGATTTCCAATGCTGTAGTCAGGAGTAATACCTCAACAATATCTGTGTACCTATCTGGCTTTAGCTGGGCTGTCTGCCGGATGGGGTATGGAAATCAATGGCAGATTCGAGGCCGAAAGGCCTACAACTTCGGCTAGGCTACCTCCGGGTGGGTGAGCTGCAACATTGATACCTTTGTTCCCCTTGTATAGCACTGGAAATTACTGTTCAGTTTAAGCTATAAGCAAGCATACATGCCTGGACTCAGATTTAAGTTCAGGACCAGCTAGGCTCATCAGGCCCGCATTGCACTAAGTGGGTCGATGAACAGCACAGACCAGTAGGGTTCGAGCCTCGGCTCGTTCTCGACCTTCCCCTCCCCTGAATCCCCACGATAATCGGCCTTCGGGTCATTAACCTTGTGTCGAGGCCTGTCTGGTGGGAGGCAGCGACAAATATCATACCTTAACAATATCTGTTTATATTGTATAATATTCGACTAAAAATAGTAAAATCCTGATATCTTTAATTTATTGAAAAATTAACGTTTATTTTTTTAATTGTTAAAAGTGTTTTTATTTATACGCAGTATTACCTCCTCTCTCCCTCTCTCTCTCTCTCTATATATATATATATATATATATATATATATTGTATACTTCGGCAGCAAGTCGTTATCTAAACATGTTTGGTTGAATTCCGCGGATTGCTTCTTTTATAAAATCTTCAAGTCGAGACGTTCGAGTTTTCTTGCTATTCTTCTTACGCCTGGGACTAGACGGTGAAGAAAGTACCCTATACTAGCCGAAATGTTTTCGACCGGTTCGCTGGTCATCTTCGGAGGTTGTGTTGGATTGGGTTTTTTGTGTTGTGAGTTTTATTTACATTTCTTTGGAGTGCTTTTTTAAAATTATTGATCGGGTTGGTTCATTCTGTTAGAGTGGGAGAGGGTTAGTTATTGAATATGTTTTATATGTTTATACCTGTGGTGAATCCTATTTTACCAGATGTTTATTTACATGCCAAAATAAGTTGATACTTATTGCTACTTGAATTGGAAGGATTACTTTTATATAAGACAAATAATTTTTTTTCTTAAGTCTGGTTATAAATGTGAAAGAGTTATTTCAATTCATTTTCTTGTTTGATCTGGAGAAGTCCTGTTAATCTTTTAGATCATTGATTTATATCAATGCTTTTTAACAGGATGGAAATAATTTTATTATCTTAATGTGAAGAATTGTTGTTTATTTGTTTTTTTTAAATATATATACTGTTCTGCTTAAAAGTAAACAAGGTAGACAAATGTTTGGACTTCTATGTATTCATATTTCTTGAAGGGTTTGGTGATAAATGATACCTTATAAAATCTGTTTCATAGTTCACAAGAAATAATAAAATCTAGTTTTATTTGGTAAGTGGTATGGGCATATATATATATATATATATATATATATATATATATATATATATATATATATATATATATATATATATATGTGAAGGGTATGTGTGTGTGTGCGAAGGATGTGCATACGAAGATGAATCAAGAAATCCGTTTCCTAACACACCGTATTATGAGCTGATATTTAATCTGAAATTTTCCCTTCGTAATATTCGAGCTATACGATTAAGATTCACAGCTATATTAAGATGATTGACAGGGAAGCAGGTTATCTTTAAGAATAAATCTTTTGCCTAAAATAAATGCCTTTTCACTCATTAAGCTACGGACTTATTGATCTACTTATATAACAAAAATACCTGTACTAAGAATCAGGAGAAATTATTGGAAGAGCTTCGGGCGGCTGTCATTAATCATATCTTATTGACTCGACATGAATCTAAAGTACATCGATCTGTGGTTTCGTGTCTCTCCTTAATATCCCCACCCAACCGATTTTTATATTTTGGTAAATTACATCTTTCTTTGATTCCAATTCCTTTCTACTCTTTCATTTCTCCTTCATTAAAACTTTCATATTTCATTTACCTTTCTTATATCCCTTTTTCTTTCTTTTTTGACTATCCTCTATGTTTCCTTATCCTTCTTCATTCTTTGCATATTTTATAATGACCAGTCACGTTACTACATTCACTTCCGGACAAATACCTTTGAGAAAGGTATAAACCCCCTTATCACCCCAGCTATGGGTTAAATAGTATCACAACCCTTCTTCTAAAAGGATGGCTTTGGGATTGGATAATAAAAGAAACCAAACTAAACCTATTATCACGTTATCATCTCTTTTTTCCTCTTATGCATTTCTTTGGCTCCTTGTTTAATGGTATATCAACCTTCCCTTGTTATGTAATACCAAAGCGTTCCTTGTATTGTAGGTTATTTTATGGTATATTGTTATAGGTTATTTTATGGGATATTGTTATATGTTATTTTATGGTATATTTTTATAGGTTATTTTATGGGATATTGTTATATGTTATTTTATGGGATATTGTTATAGGTTATTTCATATTTATGTTTTATGGTATATTGTTATTGGTTATTTATAGGTTGTTTCATGGCATATAGTTGTAGGTTATTTTATAGCATATTGTTATAGATTATTCTATGGAATATTGTTACAGGTTATTTTATGGAATATTGCTATAGGTTATTTCATATTTATGTTTTATGGTATATTGTTATAGGTTATTATAGGTTGTTTCATGGCATATAGTTGTAGGGTATTTTATGGCATATTGTAGGTTATCTTATGGCATATTGTTATTGGTCATTTGATGGGATATTGTAATAGGTTATTTCATATTTATGTTTTATGGTATATTATTATAGGTTATTTATAGGTTATTTCCTGACAGAAAAAGTAAGTTGGCGACCGTAGTCGAGGGCGACCAGAAGGCTCCTTTTTCAATAGCAACTACACCGAGGTGTAGGGGAGGGCGCTATTCCTTTCCCTGGATTGCTCCACTTAACCCTTGATACGTACCTTATATCGCTGAGAGTTAAGCAAGGAGGTATCAAGTACCATTTTTAAACTCTTTGGTATGACGCGACCTGGGATTGAACTGTGGTCTCCCGGACCATTGGCGAACACTCTACCCACTAGACCAATGAGCAAGTTATATCATGTAATGCCAAATCCTCTTTATACATATTATATATGATTTGTAAACGCATAGTTTGTAGAAAACATTTTTGAACGAAAAAGAGCTCGTTTGTTTGCATGCAGTCAGATGGTTATACGTATTATTTGTAAGTCAATAGTTTGTAGGTAATCTTATTTTTAAATGAGTCAGAGCTAATTTGTTTGCATACAAGTATCACATGTTTCCGTAATCCTTAATATAAATATTTTAGTTATACAAAAGTTTTCCTACAATTTACATAAATTAAAGAACTTTTTATAATTTTATATATATATATATATATACATACATACACATACCCACCCACACACATATATGTATATATATATATATATTAGCGTTTAGAATTTAAATCAAAACAACTTCATATTCTCTATGAGGACTTTAGGATCGATACGAAGCAATCAAAAATCAATACGATTACTTACATGTATTCACAAAGACCATTTTATCGATTCGACTTTCCTAAAAAAAGAATATTCGTGGCGGACACTAAAAGTAATGTCACATAAATTAGAAAGTAAATTTTCTAAATGATAGAAACTGAGAGACAAAAGGCTGAATCCTTTTGAGGGTACGTGTACTAGAGGTACAGTATTCAATTCGAGGATTTTTACATTATCTTGTCTGGTGTCATTAAAAGAAGATCGAATAATTATTTTAATTTTAATTTGATATGAACAGTTTAATACACAAAAAGATTCACATAGATTGATTTATAGATGTAAACGCATAAATTGATATATATTCGTTATGAACAGATTCAGGCAAATAGAATCATATATATATATATATGTGTGTGTGTGTGTGTGTGTGTGTATGTGTGTGTGTGTGTGTGTGTGTGTGTGTGTGTGCGTTTTGTATTTGTATGCATATATATATATATATTTGAGAGTGCATATGTATATAAATGAGTGTGTATATATGTGTGTATATATCTATCTGTGTATATATATATATATATATATATATATATATATATATATATATATATATATGAGTATGTGTGTGTGTATTTGTATGTATATATATGTGTGTGAGTGCATATATGTATAGATATATGTGTGTGTACATATGAATATATATGTGTGTGTTTTTGTATATATATATATATATATATATATATATATATATATATATATAGTGCAATTAGAAGGAAATTCAAACCTGGTTAAGTTGTCATTATAAATCTATTTTGCCGGAGAATATTATTATACTCTCCGTCTCATCAGATGACTTTTTACATGTTAGACTTGAGGTAGCGGAACAGCAAATGTGGAATTACAGTTCATATGTGTACGAACTGTAATTCCACATTTGCTGTCCCGCAACCTCAAGTTTTACATGTAAAAAGTCATCTGATAAGATGGAGAGTATAATAATATCCTTATTCGTTAGAAGAGCTTTGCATTACGCAATTGGCAACTGTTAATTCCTTCGCCAAATTGCTCCCCTACCCCGGGGGAGAGCGTTGTGCGATTACATTCACTTTCCTATATATATATATATATATATATATATATATATATATATATATATATATATATAAATTCAAAGAAGATGAGTTGGGAATGGTTGTATTTGAGAATATAAGAGAGGATTCTTATAAATCTCCATGAGTGCACAATATATGATAATTAGTACATATTTTTTTACAGAGCCAATTTCCATATAATAAAAAAAAAAATCAAAAACAGTCATTTGGCTATATTTGATTTATTTCAGCTGACAAAGAGAAACCAGCTTCTTCGGATAGCCATCATATAATGAGAGAAAATTTTTAAAATATTTTTTTTTATAGTTTCGATTACATGTTTAAAAAAAAGAAATATGTTGTAAAACAGTAAAAACTAAGTTATTTTAAGTTACTTTAATGACCAAATTAAAAAAATTAGATTCTCAATGACTAGAAAGGATTTCGAAATTTACTCTTTTAAAGAAATATAATTTGACGGATGCATATAATTTTCGTATGCTAAATAAAAGTAACTTAAAAACAAAATTTATAAAATCTCAATTAATCAATATATTTACTGACAATATTCTTCTCAAGGGTCTCGACAGTCAAGTTTTATTCGATAAACGGTGTCCGTTCAAATCCGGTTCCATGGATTTTAAATTATTAACTATATATATATATATATATATATATATATATATATATATATATATATATATATATATATATATATATATATATATATACACACAAATTGGAACAACGCATTTTAATACAACGGGAGGTGTAGGTTTACCTCCACAACCGTATTCAAAAGTAAATTGATTTTCCCTGTTAAAGCACATTCTTGGATTTAAAATGTTAAATCAAAAAATAAATTATTTTTCCTTGCGTAGAATAAAATTCTATCAAAAAAGTACAAGCCATATACAGAGGAATTTCTTTAAATAACTTTCGGTTATCATTAAAAATTTAAATAAATAAATCCATGTATATCGATAAAAATTAAAGTTGCTTTTCCTTTGCAACTAATTCAAATCAAACAATTCAAAGTTGAATATTTATTACAAATGATAAAATGCGTGAGTGATATATTTTGCCTTTGTAAGGGAGATAATCGCCCCGAAATTATTTCTCACATGATTAGGGGAGACTCTAACACGTAAAGACAAAAAAATTATCCCATACGGACAATGCAAGGAAAAAAAATCCAGTTTGCGAAATTGACAATTTTTTTCCGAAAAACAAGAACACAACTCCTCATCCGTAACAAATTAAAGATTATTTGAAAACTCAGCCAATGAAACAGCTCGAAAGTTCCCAAAAACAAACTTTGAAACTTTCTTGATTATGACTCGTAACTAGAATACAAATGTACTCAACTAAAATTTTCTAGAAGAGTTTTTTTTTAAATTTGATTGTTTTAGTTGAGAATTCTCATATTTATTTTTTTATTTTACATTTCTTTTAATTTCTTTAATCCAGAAATATTTTTAAAAATAAGTTCTTACTATATATATATATATACATATCATCAACATAAAAGTTATATTCCTATTTGTCATTACTTTTGTTCATCTTTATATATATATATATATATATATATATATATATATATATATATATATATATAAAATTGTGGTGGTTACCTGTATCTGTTCGTACACGATCTTTTGAAGTTATGCATTCTCCAACATCTATCTATCTGTCTATCTATCTCTCTATCTATCTAATTTGCTTGGTCGCTTGCCAACGAGGTGTCTGAATCTATTTATATTGATGCCAATTTATTTCTATGTAATTAACATTAAATTACTTATTTTATCTTCTTTCAATGATATATATATATATATATATATATATATATATATATATATATATATATATATATATAAAAGCATATTTCATTACATAATAAAGACATATTTTGTCTATATAATTTTATTAAGATCCTTTCAAGTTTCCTGATAAGTGTCTTGGTTTCACGTTGGAATTGGTTGATGAATTTATCAAAATTGTCCCGAGCGCTTTTGAACCTTTCACAGACCATCATCAGAGGTTGCTTGCATGTATGAAGAGTGTTTTCAAAGAGTTTTTGAAAAAGTATTTTGGAAGGTTCTTAAAACATTATAAAATTACGTAAATGCAGAGTTTGATAAGAAAGAGATGTTGATGAATCTAAAAAAAAAAAAAAAAAAAAAACAGAACGGAAATAGAATATTATCAAGAGGAAACTTGGAAGGATCTTCATAAAATGATGTAGACACAATGTGTCTATTATTTAATCAAACATGTTTAAATGAAAGACTGCTACCCAACCACATATATATATAGATTCAGTTACCTAGTTTGCCAGCTAATATATATATATAGTCATCCACAGACGGATCTGTTTCGTTCTATCAGAACTCATCAGTGTGGCTAGACAGTATCTTCCCGTTACTGGGATCGAAACCCGGTTGACTCAAACGTCAAACCAAAGTTTCTAACCATTCAGCCACGAGGAGATATTACCTGTGAAGTAAATTTTAAACGGTTATGAATCAAAATTACTATTGTTTACATACATCCGTTCAGCGGTAGCCGAGACCTCAATTCAACTACGAAGAGGCTTGCTATAGACGCTAATGGCAACACGATTACTTCGCCAGAGAACTCAACAAATAGAATCTACTTGTATTTTTGAGACTTTATCTCTTATTAACATCAAATTTTCTTTTCTTTCAATGACACTAGACAAGCCAATGTAAAAATCTTGATTTGGTTGGTTGGGTTAGGTTTTATGGCATATCAACCATTGTAGGTTATTTAATGCCAAATCCATTTTTATGTAAATAATCTGTTCTATTGAAAACAGTTCAGTTTAGCATAAGTACACAGTTTAATTGTCAAAAACATTTCTATTTCGAACTATTCAAGCAGCTACATGTAACAGTTCAGTTAAGTGTAAATACAGTTTTAATGTCAAAAACAGTTCCATTTCAAATAATTCAGTTAAGTATAAGCACGCAGTTTAAATATAAGTACGGTTTGATTGTCAAAATCATTTCTATTTCAAGCTATTCAGTTTACCAAAACAATTCATTTTAGCATAAGTATGCTGTTAGTTCTATTTAACCCATAGATAGGGCCCAATCAGGTGTTACCACTCCGGGCCAGAGTGGACCTGGGAGCGATGGCAATGAAGGGGTACTCCGCATTCCCCAAAGCTCCAGCACTACTGGAACCTCACCATCAGATTGTTTAGTGTCATATCCAGGACACTAGTTGGGGGTGGGTCTTACCCCTCTGCAGAGAAGCAGTCGGTGTATTCTACAGCCCCAGCAGACTGGGCAAAAAAAATCTTTGAATCGACTTTGGTGACAATCATGCACCAAACTTCAAAATTATTCAACTTTTTGTCTTTCAGTTACAATCATTTCGAAAATTTGCTTTCTAATTTTTGTGCCATTACTTTTAGTCTCCTCCACTAATATTCTTTTTTTAGAAAACTCGAATCGATAAAATGGTCTTTGTGAATCCATGTAAGTAATCGTATTGATTTTTGATTGCTTCGTATCGATCTTAAAGTCCTTATAAAGGATAAAGAGATGTTTTGATTTTTTTTTAAATCAAATTTTGGATAGTAATCCAGTGTCGCATAATCTGAGTTGGGCATCTTTGTCAAATTATTCTTTTAACATAAAAGAAAAAAATATTGACATATTCCCATTTAAATTTCCATGACACTTTGTTTTGTACGACAGTTGCTTCATTTTAGTAGGGTTGTGCGCAGACAAAGAAATCACTTTTTTCCAAAAAGAATAGAAAATTGGATATGACTTTTTGTGCACAATGACATCTTCATGGGTTCTGTAGCGATAAACTTTATTTTTTTTTTTTTGTAGTGAGAAATGTGAACATTTTTTTATGTTATTGTTTGAGTTGATTTTGAATAAACAAGCTTTTATCCTAAAAAATATGATTTCAGATTGATTGATTCTCACGCCATGTCACTCCGTCTTAGGTTATTTTATGTTTAGAAGTTTGAAAATCGCTTTCATTGTATATTTAGATTTGCATTTTCTGTGTAATTGTTTCTGAAAATTATTTTTGCATACGGTCCTATTGCATATGAATAAGTTTTAATTAGACCTAGTTGACTTATTGATGGGATTCTAACAGGTATTATTACGAGTGGAACTGGGAGTAATTGCAATAAAGGGCATTATACAGTCCCCAGATATCCAGAACTGAAGTCTCATTATCAGATGCAGTTTTGAGTCATACACAGGATACTGCTTTTTTTTCGGTGGAATGGGGCTTACCCTCGTGCAGAGGGGAGGATTAGCTTATTTTCAGGTCTGCCGAAAGCGCTGCATGATTTTTGAAGTAAGTACATCTTGTTCATGTGACAAATGGAATATGATATTATACCTTAATTTCTTTTTATATATCTAGATGATGGTTCTCCCGTATGTTTTCGATGCATAAAAAATAATCTGATTCTCACTTGGTGTTCCATACTCCTGACGTTGTTTCAAACTAAACTAAGCTTAGTAAATGATAACTATGTCTGTGAGGTAATTGTTTGTGAGCTAAACTAGTAGAGCGTTGTTTGTGAGTTTGGTGCTCGTTGAGTGCTCAATACTCCTGACTTTGTTCCAGACTAAACTAAGCTTGTTGAATGATCTTTCTTAACAAAAAAAAAAAAAAAAAAGCGTTTATAAATATTCATTTTCGTGGCAGGACATAAAATAAAAACAATTAAATTTCCTTTTTAGCTTTGTATTTGAACCAGGCATAAATATGCAAATATTCAGTTTTTTTGTATAATTGCTGCCCACTGATATCACCGTATCTCAGGTTTTCGTCGCTTAGTTTCTTTTGAACGTATCTCTCGGTCCTAACAAAAATATTCATGATACTACCGAAAGTTTTGGTGTTTAAACAGTGAATTTTACTTATTTTTTTACGGGACTGTAATCCTCGGGATGCAGTGACTAAAGTGCGGGACTGAGACATTGTATTAAGGGTGATAGAACTTTCGTTATTACAATCACTTCAGACTAATACCCATGGTAAAGGTATGGTACAAGGTCAAGATATGGAGCCCCCAACGGGAACCAAACTCCGTTATCACCCTCCTAGCTATGGAGTAAATAGTATCATTACTGTTCTTCAGCAAGGGTTTCTTTAGCATTTAATAACCCTCGGAGGTTGATATGTCATTAAATTAAAAAAATATTTTTTTAAAATCTAAAATGGGGTTTAGAAGTTTTAGCTTTCTTTGTTTAATGGCATATCAAACTTCGTTAGCTATTTCATGTCTAAAAGGAGCGATATTATCTAACTCAAACTTTTCCACAGGGTATTTGTTCGAAAGTGAACATAATAGAGCGACTGAAGTTCGAACCTGCTTTCTACAATGCCTCAGTTGAGCACTTTAACCATTACACCACGAGGACAGACTTAAAAGTTTTGGTATTTTATGCACTGAAAATTAGGAAGAAATAGATAGTCAGTGATCAAGAATTAATTCGTTTGTTTCTGTGGGTTTTATGACATATCAACCTTTGTAGGTTTTTTAATGCCAAATCCATTTTATACAAAAAACAGTTCTATTTCAAACAATTCCCTTTAGCATACGTACACAGTTTAGTTTTCAAAAAAATTTTATTCCAAGCTATTCAGTTTAGACAAACAGTTCTATTTCAATCAATTCAATTTAACATACAAAAACAGTTCCATTTCAAACAATTCAAGTTAGCATAATACGTAGTTTAAATGTCAAAACAGTCCCATCTCAATCGACATAGTTGAGTTCTATTTGACTCATAGATAGGACCCAATCAGATGCTACCACTCCTGACCAGAGTGGACCTGGGTTGGTTGGTTGGTTGAGTTTTATGGCATATCAATCTTTATAGGTTATTTAATGCCGAATCAATTTTTAAACAAATAGTCAGTTCTATTTCAAACTATTCAGTTTAGCATGAGTTCACAGTTTAATTGTCAAAAACATTTCTATTTCAAGCTATTCAGTTCATTCAAACAGTTCTAATTCAAGTAATTCAGTTTAGTATAAGTGTAGATCTTGTTTACACACAGTTAAATGTCAAAAGAGTTCTATATTAAACAATTCAGTTTAGCTTAAGTACACAATTTAACTGTCAAAAACATGTCTATTTCAAGCAATTCAGTTTATTCAAAAAGTTCCAATTCTTTTTTGCATAAGTATGCCGTTTAATTCTATTTTACCCATAGATAGGAACCTATCAGGTGTTATCATTCCGGGCCAGAGAAGACCTGGGAGCAATGGCAATGAAGGGGTGCTCCGCATTCCCCAAAGCTCTTGCATCACTAGAACCTCACCATTAGATTGTTTAAAAGTTTTATAATATTTTGGTACGTGCTATTTAGCCGCGCGTAATATCACATGATAGAAGTAGTTCAAGCTATAATAGGTAACCTCTATGAATACTACTATATTGTTAATTAGTGCGCCGACACGTTGCGCATTTCTTCAGTATTTGTGTGTAATTTGAAAGCCACACAGGTGAACATGCAGCATAGTCTTATTCGGAAACTTATGTTTTGTGAATTCAACTTGGGCCATAACACCGCAGAACGAACCAAAATGAAAGGTGAAAGCGCTGTTGATCACTCGAGTGAAACCAGATGACTAAAGAAATTTCGCTTGGGTTGCAAGAACCTCGACGATCAGACAAAGTTATGTAGGCCTAAAAAACGTGGATTCCGCGGCTGTACTCCAAGCCGTGGAAACAAATCTGTCGAGTAGCACCCAAAGAGTATCTGACGAGTTCGGCAACTCAAAGTCCAGTGTGGTTCGTCACTTTCTCGACTTTGGTAAAAGCATGTGGACATGTCGAATTGTGTCTCACGTTATCAAAATATTTCATAACTTCTAAAAAATGTAATTGTCGATAAATATCATGAAATGAATATTAAGAAAAACGAAAGGAATAGAAAATATTTTTGACTTTTTCTCTGTCCGTCTTTCTGTGTCTGTGATATATCCACGGGGGAATATTATCATTATCATCTTGTGCCACTAGCACGGATATCCCTGACCCTCTCTCGCCACTTTTCCCTATCGTTCATCGCCTCTGGCAGGTCTTCAGGGCTACATCCCATATCCTCACATAGCTGCTGAATGTATGTTCGTGCTGGTCGTCCTGCTTTTGCCCGGCCATATGTGGAGTCCATAGGAGTACATCCCTTATGAGCTTGTCCCTGCTTCTCCAGCAATGTCCTGCATGTCTAGTTCGTCTAACTTGGATAGTTTTTGTGATGGGAGGCAGGTGGCCGTATTGTTGGTGCCTTGTGGGATGTTGCCGCCAGGACTTGTTCCATATTGCTCGCAGCATTCTTGTGTAATTGCCGTCTAGCTTCTTCTCCAGCCGTTTTGTTTGCGTCCATGTAGTGCATCCATACAGCAGTATCGATACGACCGCTGCCTAGAAAAAAATGCGTTTCATTTTATCGGTTGGGTCTGGGGAATATAATCAGTATAAATTAATCAGATGAAATGAGACTCAATACACGGAGTAAATTATAACTCGCTTATTGGTTACCGCTTGCTGGCGTCTTTTAAGACTGAATAATCCTTTCTAAGGGGATGTTAGGACCTTCCAAAATATCACTATGTAATCTAAATTCTGTTAATTCGCATTTTTATTGCCTCTTCTAACAACATGGCGCCTCACAATTCAACACATTTTTCTTTCAATTGCTAAAGATTTAAAAAAAGTACTAGGTTATTTTGGGGATGCTAAAAACAACAATAATACAAATTTTAAAGAATTTACACAAGTTTTTTTAGCTAATGGTCATCCCAAAAATTCTGATGTTACCTCAGTATATATATATATATACACCAAACCCTCCGCACCAGTATGATACGAAACAATGATCTATTTTAAAGCGAAGTTTAACATGTTTGAAATTTCAGTTTTCCTTCTCCTAGACTGGTGGCCAAACAAAGGTTCAAAAGCCCATTCTGCCCTACTATTTATCCATTGCTGGACGGAGAATTATTGGATTCATAGCTTTTCCAAGGGTATTACCGTTACGTGAACTACAAACAGCATCGTCTAGGTTTGAACTCTGGTCGTTGTGTCCATTTTCTACGATAGTAATTTCTTATTATATTATTCAAATTTCAAGCTCCAAGCTACGAACTTAGTAGCCAGGATTTTCTGTGTCAAAGTAGCTACAATACACGGTCTTCATTAATTTTGAGGCGTCTTTAGCGTAACGATTATCGTCTTAGAAAATGGAATTAGCAACTCGAGTTCAAATCCTGGACAGGTCTTTTTGTGTTTCACTTCACGCTAATGCGATCGGGAAAGGCAGGAATCATTCTTTTCTTTATCTGTCGATGGGCAAATAATGACTGACTGTATTCTTTTACCCTGAGTAGGCAAATTAAAGAGAAAGAAAACTCCTAATTTAAATCACCAATGGCCCGGGAGACTTGGGTTCAATCCCAGGTCGAATAATACCAAAGACTCAAAAATGGTACTTGATGCGTCCTTGCTTAACACTCAGCATTATAAGGTACGGATCAAGGGTAAAGTGAAGCAATCCAAGGAAAGGAGTAGCGCCTTCCTCTACGCCTCGATATTGTGGATTTCGAAAAGGGAGCCTCTGGGTCACCATCGACTACGGTCGCCAAATTTACTTACTTATTCCGCTAAAAGTGACCTTGTGTCACATCCTGCCTGTGGCGGAGGATTTCGGCAAGTGTATACATTAATTCAGGAATTATCTTCGACTTACTTCTTACCTTAACCGCACAGACGTTGTAATGATAATGTTGCATCGAAATGATAATGTTGCAGATAGAAAATCAATACTTCAATTAATTCGAAATTATATCCCGAACAGTATCAATCTGACGTATCATGAAATGAGCATGAACAGTTCTCTTTGCAGCAATTACAAATTCATCCGTCCTTAAAAAGATGTTTGAACAGCAAACAGGGTGTGCACCAGTCCAACCCATCGTTGTAACTGACACGCATATACACACGCACTTTCAAAAACATACACACATACATGTACTCATAAACGCACATACAAAAAACACCCACACATACACTCAAACACAAACACAGACACATACACGCACATATGTAAACGCACACGCATACACAGAAAACTCACACGTACACACACAAAATTACACGCACACAAAAACACACAAAAATACGCACAGAGAAACATAGAGATGCACACGCATAACAAACACACACACATAAACGCACAAAATCACGCACACAAAAACACACACGCAAAAAACACACACACACACACACGTACACGCACAGAGAGACACAAATGCATACACATAGAGACGTGCATAGATAAAAACACACTCACATACATACACAAAATCGCTCACATAAAAGCACACAAGCTAAAAACACTCAAATATTCGCCCACAAACACTTAAATGTATACACATAAGAGAAAACCACACATAAACACAAAAATCACACACACGCTCAAAACACACACACGTACATGCGTAGAAACACCCAAATGCATACGCATAACAAAAATACACACATACACCCAGAATCACACACATAGAAACACACACACAAAAAACACTCACAGAAACACTGGAATGTACACGCATAAGAGAAAACCACACACACACACATACACACACACATACACATAAAACACTCACATATACACGCACAGAAACACTCAAATTCACACGCATAACAAAACCGACTCAGACACTCTAAAATATACGCAGACAAACTTACAAACACACACACACACACTTAAAAACACACGCATACACATACTTCAATACATACACCATTATATAGTGAGTGGAAAAGAAGGAAGTTTAAAGACCATTGGTATTATATTCACACATATACATACTATCAAGTTCACAAACACATACACATACATACGCACTGATTTAAACTCTTCACTACTAAATCACATTCTTTCTCACTTAGCCTCGATCTCAGTTACCTCTCTGTACGGTAAACATTTCCTGTTACTCAAACGAGAAAATAATAGATTTGGGGTCACGTGTTCCATCTTATTCGAATCCAAAATAGTCTATTGACAGAGAATTTTTTAGAGTTGGTATAAAAATTTGACAAAAAAAAAAATGGAGAAAAGAAACGAAGGAAAGACAAAGAAACTGTTCCAAGTACAACCACAAAATAACAAAATGAATACAAAAAAATGGAGGCAAAAAATATGGCGGATAAATGTGACGGAAGTGTTCCATAGACGTCTTCAGTTGACGCACGGTTGGTGGTGATTGGGTGATTTTTTTGTACGGTAATCACCTTTATTCATTAATAGGTGATGATCAAGTGGGGTAAGAAAGAAGTTCATGGTATAAGGAAGAAAGAAAGAGGAATACAAATTTAAGATGACATCAGGCAAAGAAAGAAAGAAAAGAAGGAATAAAAATATGAAGGACAGAAAAGGACATAGGAAGGAAAAATGATGTCAGGATGAAGACAAAAAAGAAATTTAATGAAAAAAAGGAAGAATTTAAGACGAAGGAAAAGGAAACACAAAAGAAAGAAAGAAAGAAAGAAAAATTGAGACAACATCAAGTTAAGAAGAAAAAATAAAATAGAAGAAATTGAAAAAAATGACGAAAGAAAACAGAGAAAAGAAGAAAATGATGTGAGGAAAAAAGAAATTTAATAAAAAAAAGACAGAATTCAACAAAAAAGAAAAGAAAGAAAGAAAGAAAGAAAGATACAGTTGAGAAATAAATAAATAAATAAATAAATAGACATAACATAAATAGATAAGTAAATAGTCATAAATAAGTAGACATAACATAAAAAAAGGGAAAGGAATGATTTATATTGAAGTCTCTTCTTCAATATAGAAAGAAAATTTCATTAAACATAATAGACATTTTATGTCTACATATTTTCTTCTGGATCCGTTCGAATTCCCGTATTACTTTTATCGTATTCGGGAGTAATTGATTTAGGTATTGTCCATAGTTGTATGCATCCCTAGTACTTTCCGCCCGACTTTGGGCCATCATCAGGGGAGAATCTATTACAAAAGTGATGTAACTTTTGTTTTAGCAAATTACTACTGTGTAAGGACATCTTTGCCGTTGAAGATTATGGCGTTTGCTTTTAAATGTAATTTTGTAAATAGTACCAGTAGCTAAAGACATTTAAGTACATTAGCACTGGTTTGAAAATTAATTCTATTAAGTGCTGGTTGCAGGTTTCTAATATATAGTACTTCGAGAATCTGAAGTTTTTGTTTATTATTTTGATGTTCGAGAAAGAAAGATGATAAAAATAAAGAAAGAAGCAATACTTAAAAAGAAAGATAGAAAGAAAGAATTCAGAATATAACAAATGAATAAATTAAAAGAACATAGGAAAAAGAAGAAGAATTATTCATGATGAAGATGAGAAGAAAGAAAAAGGATAAAAAGAAAGAAAGAAAGAAAAAAAGAAACATGTAAAGAAAGAGAGAAAGAAGAACAGAAGGACTTGAATTGAACAAACAGGGAAAAAAAGATAAAAAGAGAAAAGGAGAAAGTAACCAATCATTTTCTCTTTTGCCTTAGTATATATAGCAGTTTAGAGGCTGGCAAAATGGCGTCTGGCATGAAAGCAGAATTCTCTCATTGAATACTTTCATGAGGGAAAAATTGCGGTTCATCTACGTTTGCTAAATGTTTACGGAAGACCAAACATTTGATGTGAACACAGTCAAGCTGCTGGCAAAATATCTTAGCAGTGACGGCAGTGATATGAGTGTTATATAGTCATTTACACGTTCATTCAGCATCACAACGACACAATACCAAAGACAGATGCATGAAGGATAACGCATGAAGGAAGACGCATGAAGAAACGACAGGAAGACTTCTTTAGAAAAATATTCACCTCTCACTTTATTTGTAAGTTTTGCGTTTGAGAGGATGCTGGAGACTGAACATAAACTTCATATTTTGACCCCGCTGTTATGACCGTCACGTTGTGTCTTGTTCTCCTGATGTTGGGGTCTACTCCATCGGGGCTTTCCGAGGGCCCCCTCGGTCGGGTGTGGTCTTCCCTACCACATCTGGTCTCTACTGTCTGGAATTCGACTGGCAACTGCTCTGGGGGTTTCCGAGGTCCCCCTCGGTCGGGTGTGGCCTTCCCTACCACATCTGGTCTCTACTGTCTGGATCTCTCCCGGCAACTGCTTTGGCACCCCAAACTCAACTGTGTTAAATAATAACTCAACGCCCACACGATCGCCTACTGGATTTTTGAATCGGATGTTTAATCGTCATCAAGCGGAAATAACTGTCATGCAGTTCAGAGGTTACTCTCTTCCGGTGCATCACAATGGAACCTTCACCTTGTCCCATCTCATAAGCCTTAATCCGCCCACGCGATCTCTTCCGATTACTGGCCATTGGAATGTGTCCCTTCCTTCCGGTGTATCACCTTGGAATAGCATTTTTGGGCTGGGTCGAAGGGTCAAAATATAACATGAGTAGCAAGACACGTTCAACATATTTATGAAGATGGAGAACACCTCGTTCAGTTTATCTACACTAATCTGGCCGATGTATAACGCGAATAGCATTTTTCTCTCACCGACGCCATCCCTGTTGCTGTGAAAACGTTTCGTTTGGTTTTATGGCATATCAACAATTGTTGGTTATTTAATGTCAAATCCTTTTTATACATATGTTAAATATATAATTTTTAAACATATTTTATAGATAAGATTTTTAAACGAGCCTGAGCTCATTTTTTATACACAGGTAAATAGTTTCACTTATTTCTATCTAGTACGAATAATTCCATTTATTATTAATTATTTGTTTGTTTGTTTGGTTGGTTGTTTTGTTTTACTGCGTATCAACCCTTTTCGGGTCCTTTAACGCCAAATTAAGTCATTTTGATTAAAGTTTCAAACAATTCAATTTAGAATAAGTATAGTTTTTTTTTGTTTATACACAGTTAAATATCTAAAGAGTTCCATTTCAAGTAATTCAGTTGAGCAGTTTACGCAGTTTAAATCTATTTGACCCATAGATAGGACCCTATCTGGTGCTACCATTATGGGCCAGAGTAAATCGGGAAGCGATGGCAATAAAGGGGTACTTCGAATTCCCCAGATCTCCAGGATTACTGGAACCTCACCATCAGATTGTTTAGTCTCATATCAATGACACTCGTTGGGGCTGTCTTACCCCTCTGGACAGATGCAGTCAGTAGATTGTACAGCCCAAGCCGACTGGAAGACATTTGTTTACACACAGTTAAATGTTTTCAAGTATTGCGATACATCACTAACAATTCTATTAAACATCAGCCATTTGTTTACACACAGTTAAGGGATCAAACCGTTTATTTTTCAAACAATTCAGTTTAGTATGTCAAAAAAGTTAAATAGTTTCAAGTATTGCAATGTATCACTAAGAATTCAATTAAATATCAGTTATTTGTTTACACACAGTTAAATGATTAAACTGTTCTATTTCAAGCAATTCAGTTTAGCATTAGTCATTTGTTTGCGCTCAAGTTTAAATACAAAAGTACACACATTAAATGTCGAACAGTTCTATTTGACCGATAAATAGGACCATATTAAGTGCTACGACTCATTGCCTGAGTAAACCTGGGAGCGATGTAAATGAAGGAGCACTCTGCATTCCCCAAGGCTGCATTGTTACTGGAACCTCACCATCAGATTTTTTAGTGGCATAAACAGGACACTCGTTGGGAGTGTCTTACCCTTTTGCAGAGATGCAGTCGGTGTATGCTACAGCCCGAGCAGACTGGGACAGCTGTGAAAACGTGTATTCTCTGCATCGATGCATGCATGTCAAGGGTGACCTGAAGTCTCCCTTTTCGATAGCTACTACACCAAGGTGTAGGTGCAACTCCTTTCCCAAGATTTCTACATTTTACCCTTGATTCTTACTTTATAATGCTAAGTGTTAAGCAAGGCGGTATAAAGTAGCATTTTTTGAGTCTTAGGTATGACTCGACCTGGAATTGAACACTCTACTTATAACTCTTCTCTGATGGGGGTGTCCTCGTGGTGTAATCGTTAAAGCCATGGACTGTGTAGTACGAGAGTTCGTACTCCAGTCGCGCTATTACGTTCACTTTCGGGCAAATACCCTTGGGAAAGGTATGAACCCCACTATCCTCCCAGCTATGGGTTAAATAGTACCACTACTGTTCTTCTAGGAAAATGGCTTGGGCATTAAATAACCTAAAAAGAGTTGATATGCCATTAAACGAAGAAACCAAACCATCTCCTCTGATGATTGTATTTTTAAAAGTACATGGAATTGGTAGTAACGAGACTACCACAGAGAGGTGAGTTGACAGTCATTCATTTTAAGTTTTATCCTGTTGTACTGGCCATATTTTTTTTATGTATGAAAAGGTTTTTATGAACGATTCCATTATATATACGCATGTGTGTGTGTGTGTGTGTGTGTGTGTGATTATCGAAAGAGAAGACTCAAATGCCTTGCGATTGGTCATAATACATTTAATCTGTGAATAAGCATATCGTGTGTGCACCTTCACTGTTTCTGCCTGGTTGATTTCATTGCGATACAACATAAAAGCATCCATCTGAGAGATATTTGAAGCATGCAACTCTGGATTTTACTAACTCTTGTGCCCGTAGATTTAATGAAGAACAACGAGACGACGGCAGTTGCAACGTGTTTTAGACATTGCCCAAGGCGATGTCCTTTCATATGCTCCACGCTTGATGAACACAAGGCGATGCGCATGCGTGAATGCAAACATCAATAACGGACTACGCCCAGCACCGTCTCCTATGTCGGAAAAGGGTTGACCTTTGACATTCACATCTCAATAACGCCATATTTATAAGATCTTTAATAATTGTCAACTCACCTAACGCCAATGTCCACATTACTACCGTATTGTTCCTTATTCCTTCCCGTGAAATGATCGCCATTGTCCCTCTTGTAATTAATATGGCGCCTGCTAAAGTCGGGATGTTCCAATATTCATCACAAGTAGAAGGAATTCTCTATTTCGCATTTCAATCAAAATTGTTCGGTCCCTTCAAAGTAAACGTTACTCATCCACAATCCCCTGCGAATATTTGATTGGTGCAAATCTTCCAACAGCATCCTTTTTAAAATGTTAGGGGTATCTTAGAAGTGTACGCAAAGGTTAATTAGCTCCCTATTGCTTTTCAAATCAGTAAATCTTTGTCGGTTCTCAAAAGACTTTAGGTAACTTCAAAGGCTACATAAAGGGTGTTTATGTTGTGAAAAGAGGGTCAAACTTATATATATATATATATATATATATATATATATATATATATATATATATATAAACCCTTTTGCGCGGGTAGGATGGGATACAAGGTCAATTTTAAGCCGAGTTTAACCTATATATATATATATATATAAGTTAGGAGAGCGTAGCCACGGAATAAAGCAGACATAGTGACGGTAAGTTTCTCGCCAAATGTTCTTAGTTTAAGGATCACATAGGCAAGAAAGTAACAGTCACCAAGCATTGTTGGCTCTGTGTCTACGCTGTCCTGACTATATATGGTCTATCAACGATATTGACCACTCTCTATTAACAAATATAGCATACTGCAATATCAATATATATATATATATATATATATATATATAGAGAGAGAGAGAGAGAGAAAGAAAGAAAAAGAATGAGATAGATAGATAGATTGATAGAAGTTCATCAGATGATCGGGCTATTTTATTTCAAAGTTTGAATATTTTGATATTTTACTGATTTACAACAGTTTTAACGGTTAGGTTTATATATATATATATATATATATATATATATATATATATATATATATATATATATATATATATATATAATCTTATGGAAACGAAGATCGGTCTTTGTTACCTGGCTTTATTGTGAAAAATTACTTTTTCGGCAAGATAGTCATTGATGAAAAGGGGAATCATTATAAGAATTCAAATATGTGGAAGGAAACGATTTTCATTAGAAGACATTTATGGGCACTTTACATGGTGAAATGATTAGCAAACATGATTGTTTGGGAGTCCGATTCTCACTGGATGCCGCATACTTCTTCTTTCTGCGAGATGTAAGTTTAGTAAATAACTATTTGAAGGTAGTGTTTTTTCTTTCTTTCTTTCTTTCTTTCTCATCACTCTTTTCCTATTCTTTCTTTCTTTCTTTCTTTCTTTCTAATTGATCTCTCTGTTTTTCAATTCTTTCTTTCTTTCTTTCTTTCTTTCTTTCTTTCTTTCTTTCTTTCTTTCTTTCTCATCTCTCTTTTCCTGTTCTTTCTTTCTTTCTTTCTTTCTTTCTTTCTAATTGATCTCTGTTTATCAATTCTTTCTTTCTTTCTTTCTTTCTTTCTTTCTTTCTTTCTTTCTTTCTTTCTTTCTAATTGATCTCTCTGTTTTTCTATCCTTTCTTTTTTTTCTTTTTGATCTTTCTTTCTTTCTTTCTTTCTTTTTTCTTTCTTTCTTTCTTTCTTTCTCTGAATTTCTCTGGATTTCTTTCTTTCTTTCTTTCTCATTCATTCATTCATTCAGTTATTCTTTCTTTCTTTCTTTTCTAAATCTAGCTGAATAATTTTTACATTTAACAAATGATTTCATCCCATTGTCGTAAAATATTAAAAAAACAAACAAAAAAAAACAAACGCTAAAAGAAGCTAAAATGACAAGCCATCTTGTTCGGATCTGCAGCTGCATGGGAGACAGACGCTAATTGAAATTAAAATTCAAATGTAATAGATTATCTTTTGTTGGTTAAGAGACAGCGGGTAAATCGGTGTACTGACAAGAGGGCGTAAGAATGTGTGTTATAATGATAATAACAGTGGCAGCAGGAACAATTGTGTTGATTTAAAAAGAAGAGAAGTGGGATTGCAGAGTGGCAAGGAATGTTATTATTATTAGAGATATAACACGATAATTAAAACACGGATTGTCTTTACAAGAAGAAGAAAAACAAAAAACAAATATAAGGGAAAGAGAGACAGAGAGACAGAGATAGATAGATAGATAGATAGATAGAGAGAGAGAGAGAGAGAGAGAGAGAGGAGAAAACGACAAAGAAAGATCAACTGCAAAAGAATTAGAGAAACGAAAAGAAAAATAGATAATCACGCAAGTATGAAGTATAAAAAAAAAACTATAAACAAAGGAAAAAGAAGCAATTGACAAAGGGCGAAAATGTCAATAATTACATCATCATCGACAAAGAAGAAGAAGAAGAAGAAGAAGAAGAAGAAGAAGAGGCAGCAGGAGGAGGACGTCGAGGAAGGGGAAAGAGAGAAGAAATAGATAATGATGATGTTCATAATAAAGATAATAATGAAGAGGGATAAGAATGAGGAAATAAGAAACAGGAGAGTCAACCAATGTGGATGAAGAAGATTTGATAATGTTTAAAGAAAAAACAAACACTCTAAAAAGTAAGAAAAATAAACAATAAACAGAGGAAGAAGAAAACTGTCAACACCAAGAATGTAGAGAAAAGAAATAGAGAAAGACGACAAAGAAAGACAAGAAAATCTAGATAAAAAGATGAAAAATAGTGATACTTTTAATATAAAAAAGAAAGACAGATAATGCTCGTAATTATATCAGGAAGATATATATATATATATATATATATATATATATATATATATATATATATATATCTTTTCCATGAAGCAAGTCATGCTAAAACCCCTTTCACCCAAACCCTTACCTACTTCTTTTTTTTTTTATCAACACCCTTAAATCTATCTGCACTTTCAAAACAAAAATTCTTTAATGAAAACTGATACATTTATCTCTCCCAACTTTTCCTGCAACATCTATACCCTTCTTTTCTTTTCACATGCTTTTATATAGAAAAACTCAGAAAACAGTCTCTGTCGTGGAGAAGTTCGTGAAGATGAAATAAAGGCGAACGAAATATCACACATCTAAATTTGAGTTAAAGGTTTGATTTCCTCAACTTTTATCATATATATATCACACTGTCAGATTCACTACAAATCTATGTTTTCAACATATATATATATATATATATATATATATATATATATATATATATATATATATATATCAGTTTATATCTAGCTAGCTAGCGTACAAGCTAGCGAGTTAAACGAGTTTCTGTGTAAAAATTTATTTCATTGTAGGTCCAAAGAAAGAAAAATATTTAAAAATGAATGGGTCCACGAAGATATTTATATTTTTTAAAAGAATTATTTATTTCGTTCTTACATATGTGAATGTTTCCAGCTTGTTGCTTTCATTTTGAGTGAGTTCAAGTCACATGGCCTTTTACCACATATGTTCTCTGACGAAAGCAATCAGCTGGAAACATACACGTATGTAAGAACGAAATAAATAAATAATTCTTTAAAAAATACAAATATCTTCGTTGATTTATTCATTTAAATATATGTATATATATATATATATATAGAGAGAGAGAGAGAGAGGAGAGGGAGAGAGAGAACAGACTCACATTGATAGATATTAACAGACTCAGATAGATAGATAGATAGATAGATAGGAACAGACCAAGATCGATTGTGAAATAGAAATGAATGGGAAAGTAAAGTGTTCTAAAAATCCATACAAATCGAGAGACAAGTAATACTAGGTGCTACCAAAAATATTCGGGAAATTTAATAAGATTTCTCCGACAGTTCAAAGGTTTCCGTGTGTTATCGGACATTTTACACTCAACCAAGTAATAACGAATCTTATTTTCTTTCTTCAAGGTAGCCATTTCACGCCTGAATTTTCCCAAACATTTTGGTAGCATCTAGAATATAAAAGAGGAAAAGAGTGATATATTAATAGAATAGAGTAGAAATCAAAGCGATAAGCTAAAAAATGAAAGAGATAAAGACAGACTGGAACATGTAAATGAAACAGACAGACACAAAATGAGATGTAAGATACCAAACAGATAGACAGAAATTCAGATGAGTCAAGAGTTAGTTATCTGAATTTCTGAGACAAAGCTTGATGATTTTTATCATTCAGGGTTTTCAGACAATTGTTCTCTTCTTTATTCTTATATTTACAACGTTTCGGCCTATAAGTTCTTCGACCTTCTTCAGGTGTTTCGTATCAAACTTGGGAACCTCCACTGAACTTCGAACCATGTCCTTTATTTAATCCACACAGTTCGCATGCTCTGATTTTGTCAACCATAACCAGGTACTAGTGTTAAGTATTCCTGTATTGTTACTCGCCTGCCGGCAGGATTGAACCTGCAACCTGCAAATGATTGTCTCTTAGAAGCCTTGGGAACTAACGCCTATTACCATTAGGCTATATGTCCTACTTGACTCATAAGCTACCAAGTTCGACAAGAAACACCGAAAGAAGGCCGGAGGGCATATTGGCCGAAACGTTGTGAATATAACAATAAAGATGGGGACTATAGTCCGAAAACCCTGAATGATAAAAAGAGTCAAGATTTGTTTAATAAGGCTTGGTGTATAGTCACCCAGTCGGCAGGACTTAAAGTACGCTGACTGTATCCTCTGCACGGGGGTAAGACTACCCCTGAAATGGGAGCGTCCTGGGTATAACACTAAACTGAATCTGATGGTGAAGCACCAATTTTATATATCTGGGAAGTGTGATAGATAGATAGATATGAACGAACACAGATAGATTGATAGATAGATAGTCCTTGGTCCATTCAGAATCAGAGTTGTAGTACCTGTTGATCGGTCTAAAAATTATTTAATACCATATAACTGTATGTAAAGTATTTGTATTAAGAATAGTCAATTGAAACTATCGTTGTTTACTAAGGACTATTATTATTTTACGCCTTAAGGAATTTTTCCCAACAGTGCTTGCCGATAGTTTTTCACAGGAGTTTAAGTGACAGCAAGTATTATTATCATTATTATTATCAAGGGTTTTCACACCAGCGTTAGTTGATGGTTTCCCACTGGAGTTTGAGTGACAGCAAGTCTCCTCAAGTGTCCGAGATTCTTTTCAGTATTCTGGCCATCAGGATGGTCTCTACTTGTGCTAATATTTCGAAGTTTTCTAGTCCCTTAACCAAATTTTTGTCGATTGTTCCAAGTCCACCAATTACAATACGTATAACCGTCACCTTCATGTTCTATATTTCTTAGTTCTCTAACAAGGTCGAGATATTTATCGCTCTTTTTGCAGTTTTTTAAAAAATTTTTTACTCTGTGGTCATCCGTAAGGGCAAAGTCCACTATTCGGTAGGTTCTCTTTTTTTGTTGACTGTCACTAAGCCTGGTCGTCAGGCCGAAATTAGGTGATCCGTTTTTATCTCAAAATCAAAGTGAAGTATGTGCGTCTCATTTTCTATGACAGATTCTGAGTTGTGCGCACACCACTTGTTCGTATGGTCAAATTTAAATTTCTTGCACTTTCCCCACCTAGTCACGTTATATAACCATACAACTGTTTGCAAATAAATGATTCTTATTAAATAGAAATTGTTAATTGAAACTATATAATTGTGTAAAAAAATATTAATTTGTTTGATCGGGTGTTATGTCATATCATTCCTTGAAGATTGTTTATAAGCTAATCCTGTTAATACATATATATTAGATATATACGAGGATCATTAAATAAGTTTCCAGACATTTTTCGTATGAGCACTTTTATTGATAGTACACACATAAAACTCTACTCCCCTTCGAAGTAATATCCTCCGGCTGAAATGCACTTGTACCGTTCCAACAACTTCTGGAATCCCAATGGAAGTCCTCTTGTGTGAGCGTGTCAATGACCTTCGCCACAGCCTTTTTCATCTCCTCAATTGTTTCATAACGACAGCCTCTGAGCTAAGGGAATAACTAAAAGTCACAGGGAGCAAGGTCTGGACGATAGGGTGGGTGGGGAACTGTCTTGATGTCGATCTTGGTCAAATAGTCTGTGACAAGGATGGAGTTGTGGACTGGTGCATTGTCCTGGTAGAAATGCCACTGACCCGATTTAAAGAGTCCAGGCCTCTTCCGACGGAATCTCTTCCTGAACTCCCTTAAAATTTCAACATAGTAACCTTAACCCTAACCCTTTGGCCCATCAACTCTGGTGTATTGACTTCCTTACTCCTCCCACACCTCTCATCATCCCTCACAGACTCCCTGCCTTCCTTGAATCTCTTATGCCACTCAAAAGCTAATGCTCGATTCATGCAAAATGCTCCAAAAGCAGTCTGAAGCATTCCATACGTTTCTCTGGCATTTTTTTCCAAGTTTGAAACACAATTTTATTGCATATCGTTCTTCTAAAGTGTCCTCACGTCCAGATTGCATTTTTGAAATTCACCAGCAGTGACAATCAGGCTTTAGTAGAGTGTATTCCAATTCCTGCTGTAGCTGTTGATTTGAAGCTGAAATCATAAAACTTGGTCAGTCATCTCATAAGATGTATAGCAATAACATGCTGAATTTTCAAGAGTCAACGACAATTTCAAATGCCGGTACAAAAAAGTCTGGAAATTTATTGAAGGCACCACGTATCATTTGTTAACACATTTTATTGATAACATTTTTACACGAACCTGAGCTCTTTTTGCACGCAGGTAAAAAGTTTCAAGTATTTCTATCTAATACAAAGAATTCTATTTACAATTAATAATTTGTTTGCAAAAAGTTAGAAGGTTTATGGAAATCAGACCTAACCGATAAAATGAAACGCAGTTTCTTCCAGGCAGCGGTCACATCGATACTGCTATATGGATGCACTACATGGACGCTAACAAAACGGCTGGAGAAGAAACTAGATGGCAATTACACAAGAATGCTGCGTGCAATCCTCAACAAGTCCTGGCGGCAACACCCAACAAGACACCAACTGTACGGCCACCTGCCCCCTATCACGAAAACTATTCAAGTTAGGCGAACCAGACATGCAGGACATTGCTGGAGAAGCAGAGATGAACTCATAAGAGATGTACTCTTATGGATCCCCACACACGGCCGCGCAAAAGCAGGACGACCAGCACGAACGTACATTCAGCAGCTATGTGAGGATACAGGTTGTTGTCCTGAAGACCTGCCTAGGGCGATGAACGATAGGGAGGAGTGGCGAAAGAGGGTCAGGGATATCCGTGCTGCCAGCACGATATGATGATGATGATGAAGTATTGCTATGTAACCGTAAGAATTTATCACCGGTCATTTGTTTGCATACAGTTAAATGGATCAACATATAGGATTTGTAAGTGAATAGTTCGTTGGTAATTTCATTTTAAATGGTAATAGAACTAATTTATTTGCATACTAGAATTACTATTGCTTTTACATAGTTAAATTGTTTCATTTATAGCTATCAAGCAGTAATGATTTTATTCAATATTAATCTTTTTTTTTTTTTTTTGCAGACAGTCAAGTGGTTTCAAGTAAGACCCCCCAAATGAGTGTCCTGGATATGACACTAAACAATCTGAGGAAGAAGCTCCAGTAATGCTGGAGCTTCTTCCACAGATTGTTTAGTGTCATATCCTGGGCACTCATTTGGGGAGTCTTACCCCTCTGCAGAGACGTAGTTGGTGTATTCTGCAGCCTCAGCCAACTGAGCCGATAACGTCATATTAGATTACTAGAAATTTTTATTAAACTGGGCGAATTATTTTTATTCTATGGGAATACTTGATATTATATAACAGTAATAAAAAGAACAAAAAACTCTTTAAAATAACTATACAAAAGATGTAGATGTGAACATACAATGTACGTGATTACCGAACCTCAAGACCTAAAATAATCCGACACGGGTTAATATGCCGTTAAAATCAATGAACTTTATAAGGCATCGTAATGGTTTGCTAACTTATTACTATATTTATCAACCCCTCCGATCGGGCAGGATATGACACAAGGTCAATTTTAAGAGGAGTTTAACAGGTTTCAATTTAGAGTTTTCCTTCTCCTAGACTAGTTGCCTCACCAAGGCTGAAGAACCCAGTCTGCCCTATTATTTACCCATAGCTGGATGGAGAATAATTGGATTCCTACCTTTCCCAAGGGTATTAAACTACGCTCGGCACCTTATCTGATAATTAAATGTATGTACCCAAACCTTCCGCTGCGGACAGGATGTGATATAAAGTCAATTTTTAAGCAGAGTACAGCTGTTTTGCATTCTGAATTTTTCTTCATCGTGACTAGTTGCCGTACCAAGGCTAAAGACTTCAGTCTGCTCTATTATTCTATTTACCCATAGCTGATAGGAGATGAGATGGATTAATATCGTTTCGACAGGGATTAGCACCAAAATGAAACGCAAACAGCTTTGTCTAGAATTTGAACTTGGCTCGCAGTTTCCATTTACCTAAGATGATAACCGCTATGCCACGTCTCTGTGAGGTAAAATGAGTACATAATAAGATTTATTTCAACAATCAAATATCTATAAGATGACGACGCAAGTAATTGTATTAGTCTTCAAGAAAAATACTTTTTATTGTCTTAACAAAGATTATTTTGTATATACTTTTGACAATTTGTTACCAGAAAGTTCATTTTATTTTTAGGATTATCGAGTGATTTTTTGTCCTGTTTTAAGCTCGGAAGAACTTGGGTGTGTTTTTCTATTCATCCTTTTTCATCCAACCCCCACAGTGTTTGGCATTCATAATTCTTCGCTTAAGTTAATGCTTCGATATGATTTTTTAAAATATATAATCAGCGTTTTTTATTGCTGGTTTGACTTGTTTCATTCTTTTCATTCCATTATAATTAAGGCAGCTTTTCTTTTCATTTTTTTTGTCGTAGTTGACATCATTGGAAATTTTGTAAAGGATGTTATTTGCCCTGAAAGGGAGAAGGAGAAAGAAGAAAAAATAGAGTGAGAAAAGGAAGATGAGACATAATGAAAAACAAAATTAAGAAAGAAAGAAAGAAAGAAATTAAAGATAAAGAAAGTAAATTGAAAAGAAAGAAAGACAAAAAAAACAAACAAAAAAGTCAGCAAGAAATAAGCTAGAAAGAAAGAAAGAAAGAAAGAAATTAAAGAAAAGATAGATAGAAAGAAAGAAAGAAAGAAAGAAAGAAAGAAAGAAAGAAAGAAAGAAAAAAAGAAATTAAAGATAAAGAAAGTAAATTGAAAAGAAAGAAAGACAAAAAAAAACAAAATAAACAAATTCAGCAAGAAAAAAGCTAGAAAGAAAGAAAGAAAGAAAAAAAGAAAGAAAGAAAGAAATTAAAGATAAGAAAGAAAGAAAGAAAGAAAGAAAGAAAGAAAGAAAGAAATTAAAGACAAAGAAAGTAAATTGAAAAGAAAGAAAGACAAAAAAACAAAGTCAGCAAGAAAAAAAGCTAGAAAGAAAGAAAGAAAGAAAGAAAGAAAGAAAGAAAGAAAGAAAGAAAGAAATTAAAGATAAGAAAGAAAGAAATTAAAAAAGGAAAAAGAAATTAAAAAAAGAAAGAAAGAAAGAAAGAAAGAAAGAAATTAAAGATAAAGAAAGTAAATTGAAAAAAAAGAAAGACAAAAAAAACAAAGTCAGCAAGAAAAAAAGCTAGAAAGAAAGAAAGAAAAAAAGAAAGAAAGACTGAAAGAAAGAGAGAAAGAAAGAAAGAAAGAAATAGATAAAGAAAGAAATAAGGAAATAGTGACACATGAAGAAAACAAAATGAATTAAAAGAAAAAAAAGAAAAAGAAAGTGAAAAATAAAAGGAAAATGATAAAAAAAAAAAGACAAGCAGAAATTATGAATGATAGTATAAAAGAGAGATGGAAGAATAAAAAAATAAAAGACCGATTCTAGAAAGAAAAACTGAGAAATGAATTACTTAAAATCCAAGAAAATAATAACATATGGACAAGACAAAATAAACTGAATACAAATATAAAAAAAAAAGATAGACAAATGCTGAAAAAGAAAGAAAGAAAAAAAGAAAAAAAGAAAGAAAGAAAGAATGCTTGAAAGTAAGTAAGTGATTGAGAAGAAAGAAAGAAATAGAGGAAGAAAGAAATAAGAAATCAGAAACATATAGAGAAAAATAAAATAGATTGAAATAAAGATGGAAAGAAAGAAAGAAAGAATGAATGAATGAAACACTGAAAGAAAGAAAGAAAGAAAGAAAGAAAGAAAGAAAGAAAGAAAGTAAGAAGCGGATAGAGGCGGTGAGTCTCTACGGTTCCAGGTGAGCATTGTCAGAAGATAGCGGTTTCAAATCCTACCCAAGCCGGCCAGAGGTTTACATGGTCAAAAACGTGGTGCGATAGACAACAACTATGGCAGGCAGTAATTACTGGGGATACGGTTACAAGACTCAGCATTCCTATCCGAGGTCGCGGTAAATCACCTGAAGAAGGCCAGAGGTGAAATTTGGCCGAAACGTAGAGAAAGAAGAAAAAACAACACAAAAACTACCAAGATGAGGACAAATAAATAAAAATTAATTCTCAAAAATTAATTCTAAGAAAAATAAAGTTAGAAAAAACAAAGAAACAAATAAAAAAGAAAGAAAGAAAGAATGACTGCCAGATAGAAAGCAAGAAAGAAAAAAGAGAAAAAGAGAATGCTAGAAATGAAGAAATATGGAAAAGATGAAAGGAATTGAAAGAAAAAAAGAAAAAATAAAAGAAAGAAAGAAAGGAAAATAAAAGAAACAGAAAAATAAGTGAAAATGATCAACAGAAAACAAAAGTTCATAAAGTTATTTCTTAGGTAGAACTAACAATCAGGGAAAAAAGTGCTTAATAAATCACTAAAGTATCACTTATTTAAAAAATAACCCTATTTCTTTACAAAACAATAACATAATAATTAATAACAAAATGTCTTGATTTCTTAACCAGTATATTTGAATCATAATCTTGGAAAATGAGAGCAATGCAACTGTTATTTTCGGCAAATCTGACTATCCAACAAAAAAGAAAAAAAAAAGAAAAAAAAAAACACGAAAACGTATCAAATTTGGCTGGTTGCTAATATAGAATAAAATTGTAACATATTGACCCTCGACCTAGCCGTCAATCAAAAGATGCACCTGTGGAAAATAAGCAGGAGAACAGCGAAACAGGTGCATCCGGTCGAAGATATCGGAATATCACCTTGACCTGTGGATGTCGTTGAATTCGGTGCAGATGCGTACGCCCACAGGAAGCACGTGAACGGCAGACAATTATATAACCAGGTGCCACAGACGGCTTGGGTTTGTCAGTTCGAGTTCGAGTTCCAGTTGTAGTTGGAGTCCGTTGGGGACAAGATGCCAGCGTGAGATTTAGCTTGCTGACTGAGGGCTTGCGGCCCTCAGTGACCCACGGTTGAGCAGCCCGGCCAGAATGCGGAAAAAGTGCTGCTATGGTCAGAAGAATTTTGGGCCAGTATGTAGCAGTCTGTCCCCGTCTCCAACTCACCTCTCACACTACTAACTTCAACCCCTTCGCAGCCCTTTCGAGAATAACGTGTGAGAGGTATATTTTTTTTATAAAGAAGTGTGTTCGTTCGTTCATTGAAGTCGTCATTATTGTTGACTATGTTTCTGCATATATTTGTATATGTATTGCGTAGTTGTGTGTGGCTATACAACAAAAATACATTGATCTATTTGGAAGGAAACTAAGGAACTAAAAGATGAAAGAATAGAAAGGCGAAAGAAAAAATAGAAAAGAGGAAAATAAGAATGAAAAGGTTTTGTTTTGTTTGATTGTATATCAAACTTTGTAGGGCATTTAAAGCCAAATCCTCATCACACATATATATTAAATACATATGATTTGTCTACCCATTTTGTTGATAACATTTTTAAACAAGTCTAAGTTCATTCTTTTGCACACAGTTAAATGGTTCCAAGTATTACTATCCGTCTCTAACAATTCAATTCAACTTCAGTTAAATGATCAAAAAGTTCTATTTCTTACAATTCAATTCAGCATAAGTTATTTGCTTGCACTCAGCTTCAATGTCAAACAGGTCTATTTGATTCATAGACAGGACCCTATCAGGTGCTATCTCTCCGGGCCAGAGTGGACCTGGGAGCGATGGCAATGAAGTGGTACTCTGCATTTTCCAAAGCTCCTGCATTACTGGAGCCTCACCATCAGATTGTTTTGTGTCATATCCAGGACATTCGTTTGGTGGGGAGGGGCTAACTTGTCTACAGAGATGCAGTCGGTATATTCTACAGCCCCAGCAGATTTAGCAGGATGAAAGAAGGAAATTTGTAGGTTTGAAATGAAATCTCTTTTGGACGAGATCCGAGCGAGGAAATAGACATGGTGAGACAAAAACATCTTAATGAGAGAGAGAGAGAGAGAGAGAGAGGGAGAGAGAGAGAGATTGCAGAAAAAATGTAGCAAAAGAAAAAAAAAAAACAATTAAAAGTAAAATTCAGGCCTTTGAGTAATTAGAAATAAAAAGGATCGAAAGAAAATGAGAGAGAAAAAAAAAAAAGAAAAAGAATGAAAGGATGAGAAAGAGCTGGAGAGAAAGAGTGGATATTGATATTGTATTACATAAAGAAATCTCTGGGCACCTCACGTGATTTAAGCGCTAGCAAGCTAGACTAATGAGTTTAATTCTATCTTGGTACTCCATACTTTGGGCCATGTGCCAAACTAAGCTGAATTTATGACTTGACCGAGATATTCAAAGCAACAAGCGAGTTTGTTGAAATGAAAGAACGGACAATAGAAAAAAAAGATAATGATGTGAAAAGAGTAAAAGGGAAAGAAAGAGAAAAAGAAGGTTTGAGAGAGAGAGAGAGAGGAGAGAGGGAGAGAGAGAGAGTGTCAACAGAGGAAAGAAGGGATCGGGAGAAAGAAAGAGAGAGTGAGAGAGAAGTCGAGAAAGAGAAGAAGACGAGAGAGAGAGAGAGAGAGAAAGGGTTAGATCGAGGAGTGTGTGTGTGTGTGTGAGTGAGAGAGAGAGAGAGAGAGAGATCGAGAAAGAGAGAAAGTGTCAACAGAGGAAAGAGGGGATCGGGAGAGAGAAAGAGAGAGTGAGAGAGAAAGAGAGAAAGAGAAGGAGACGAGAGAGAGAGAGAGAGGGAGAGAGAAAGAGATAAAAGAGGAGACGAGAGAGAGAGAAAGGGTTAGATCGTGGTGTGTGTGTGTGTGAGTGACAGAGAGAGAGAGAGAGAGAGAGAGTGTCAACAGAGGAAAGAGGCGATCAGGAAAGAGAAAGAGAGAGTGAGAGAGAAGTCGAGAAAGAGAGAGTGAGAGAGAAGTCGAGAAAGAGAAGAAGACGAGAGAGAGAGAGAGAGAGAGAGAGAAAGGGTTAGATCGAGGAGTGTGTGTGTGTGAGAGTGAGTGAGAGAGAAAGAGAGAAAGAGAAGGAGACGAGAGAGAGAGAGAGAGAGAGAGATAAAAGAGAAGGAGACGAGAGAGAGAGAGAGAAAGGGTTAGATCGTGGTGTGTGTGTGTGAGTGACAGAGAGAGAGAGAGAGTGTCAACAGAGGAAAGAGGGAATCAGGAGAGAGAAAGAGAGAGTGAGAGAGAAGTCGAGAAAGAGAAGGTGACGAAAGAGAGAGAAAGGGTTAGATCGAGGTGTGAATATGTGTGTGTGTGTGTGTGTGTGTGTGAGAGAGAGAGAGAGAGAGAGAGAGAGAGAGAGAGAGAGAGAGAGAGAAAACAGTCAAGGATAGGCAGAGAGTGGAGAGAGAAAAAGTGAGAGAAAAAACAAAGCAAGTAAAGGTTTTAGGCGAAAAAGAAGGAAGAGGAGAAGAAAGAATTATCATCAATGGCAACAAAAAAAAAAAAAGTAAATAAAAATAAATAAATAAATAAAATAAAATAAAATGAAAAAGAATATCAAGAAAGGTGAAAAGCAGATGACATTTCCAGATTTTTTTTTAAATTTAATTTTTACTCCTTTTTTTTATTAGTTTTATTTTATCTTTTTTTTTATGTACCTCCTTCACCCAGCGTCATTTTCTAACTTGATTCTTTCCATTCTTCATATGGTAAAATTAATTCTTTAAAACGATGACGAACGGCAAAAAGAAAAGAAAAAAAAAATGGAAATTAAAAATTACAGATATTCATTTTTAGTTGGTCGAAAAGAATCTTCGTAATTTATCAAAGATGGCAAGAACCTGCTGCTGCCGCTACATAAAACAAAAAAAAAAAAAGAAAAAAAAAGTACACTAAGTTTGCGGGGTTTAGAGGGTTTGGTAATATTCACAATGGCCGTCCTGATAGTGGGAGGGATTAAGATATAATTGTTTAATTTCACGGTGTTATTTCTGCGTCTTTTCAAATTCTTTTATATAGCGTCGTGATTTTAGATTATTTTATTTCATTTTAAACCTTTATTCATATTCAGTTTTAGTTTCTATTTTTTTATTCTTGAAAAGACGTGGAATTTTTTATTTTTATTTTTTTACATTAATTTTTTTTTTCTTTTTAAAGTTTTGTTTTACTCATCCGGAAAGTTTTTCAAATGTTTTATTATTTCGAATAATTTTTGTTAAAAACATTTAGAGAAAGAAAAAGTTTTATTTTTATTTTTTGAATTTTTTTAAAAGTTGGTGTTGATAGTTTCATCAATGGTTTTGCTTTGGTTTCGGGATTGTTGTGGAGGTAGTGGTAGAATGGTAGCTGAATTGACGGGATTCATTTTTCTATTATAGGTTGTTTTTTTTTTTTAATTTATATGACTTTTTTTTTCTTTTTTTTTTTTAAATTTCCAGCATCACGAGTAACTCTTCGTCGTTTCTGATATAAATGATTCTAAATTTTATGACGATGCTTATAATCACTACCACTCAATTGAAACAACCTTATTATTGCTAAAAATTATTCAGATTGGTTTTATACGTCTGATAATCGTGATTCAAAATAGGGTGTAAAAAAAGGACAAGTGCACACGCACCCCCCACACCCCACCTCCAGACACTCCCACACACAAACGTTAGGACACAAAATTACAATGAATATTTCAAGTAACTAAAGTAATGAGACATGCTAATTCACATAGGAGAAAACTCTCATCCCCCCACCAAAAAAAAAAAAAATACGAACAATATTTAGTTATTGTTTTTTAAGTAAGATTTAACTTTCTACTAGACTACTGTTTCTAATATTCAGCTAGTCTAAAAAGAAATAGTTTCAAAAATGCACAGTTATATATATATATATATATATATATATCATCTAATGACAAAGCATAGCAAAGACACTGATAAACTCAAATCCCTGGATATTAGAAAGATCCTAATTAACAATGCAAAAATCATATATAAAAATAACAATAATAAAAACGGCTTCCAAATCCTCGAAGCAATAACTACAAAAATCTTCTCTTAATAAAATAGCATTCAACACAGATATTAACATATTAAACATATTCAATAACTAACTCTACCACCCAATGTAACAGAATGAACCAACCCCCTAAAAAAAAAAAAACTTCTAATTAATATAAATAAAACTCACAGCAACAAACAGCCTAATATAACCTCTGAGGATGACCAGCTAAAGGGTCGAAAACTTTTGGGCCAGTATAGGGTACTTTCTTCACCATCTTGACCCGGACATAAGAAAAATACCCAGAAGACTCTTTACGTGAAGATTTTGAAAAGGAAACAATCCGTGTTCTTTAACCCGAACATGTTTAGATACCGACTTGTTGCCTAAGTATATATATATATATATATATATAGTTCCCCCCGCTCGGGAGTTCAGCACTCCTGCGAAAGAATCACCAGTTGCCACTCGCGTAATGCAAATCTCTTCTAATGAAATGAGCACTCGATAGCCGTCAAGTGTATATATGTAAACAAAACAGCAGTAGTACATATGCGATAAAATCCCTTCAATTACAATGAGGTTGTCGGTGTCTGTAAGGTAGAATATCCGGTTGTCGTAAACTCAAGTAGATTGCGATCCTAGCTTCGGGCATCTCGCATGTCTAGCCACACCGATGAGTTGTAATACAGCAAAACAGTTAGTCTATGGATGAGAATATATATATATATATATATATATATATATATATAACACTTTTATGGTAGTGCATTTACGATATAATTTTGAATAGTTTTCACGTGATCACCATCTCTTTCAAGTCATTCTTGGAATCCCCAAAATGTGATTAAAAATGTTTATATTTATTTGGGAGTACCTTTATTAGAAAAATGGAATTGTTATTACGGAGATCATCTGGGGAAGACATAAAAAATAGGTTGACAGTGTGGGTGAACAGGTAGAGACTTTAAAATCAAATATCATTGAAATGTCACAACATCATTGAAATGTCTGTATACTTTTGAAACACCCTATAAAACACCCTATAAAAAACACCTAATAAAAAAAGCACAGTTTTATAAAAAGACACTGGAAGTTTATGAGCCCAGTTGGCAAGGGCTGTAGAATACACTGCAGAGGGGTAAGACTTCCCCCCACCAACGAGTGTCCTGGATATGACATTAAACACTCTGATGGTGAGGCTCTAGTCTTGGAGCTTTGAGGAATGCGGAGTACTTCTTTACTTCTATTGCTTTTAGGTCCACTCTGGCCCGGAGTGGTAGCACCCGATAGGGTCCTATCAATGGGTCAAATAGAACTGTTTGACATTTAAACTGTTTGAAAACAAATGCCTTCTGTAAAATTGGATTATTAGAAATAGAACTGTTTGATCATTTAACTGTGTTTAAATGAATGACAGATGCTTAATTGATTTATTCGAGATACATAGAAATACTTGGAACCATTTAACAAAGGAATGAATAGTATTCAATTGAATAATTCGTGCTAAATAGCCATACTTGTAACCACTTCACTGTCTACAAACAAATGATTAATATTGATAAGTGTTATTAGTGTTAGATAGCAATAATTTAAACCATTTAATTATATACAGACCATAGCAAGTCTACTAACATTAGCTTTAACTCAATTAAAAAGGAAATTACCAGCAAACTATTCCCTTGAATAATTATATATGAATATTCATTAACATGGCTGCAGACAAATGATTTATAGTGAATAGAATTATTCATGTTAGATAAAAATACTAGAAACCATTTAACTGTGTGCAAAAAAATGAACTCTTGCTAAATTAGAAATGTTATCTACAAAATGTGTTTACAAATTATATATCTAATATGCATATAAAAACAGGATTTGGCACTAAATAACCTACAATGGTTGATATGCCATAAAACCCAACCAAACCCGACTCAAAGTTCATATATAAAGCTTTCTCTATTCATCTTTAACATTCCAGCTTGATTGATTGATAGGGTTATTTTGTGTCGAGAGGTAAAGGAATCACGTTCATTTTTCATATTTACATTCTTTGTGTGGTTGTTTTGTTATATAATTAAGGTTAATTATATTTTCGTTAATTATATATTATTATTTAGTTTGGTAAGGCTTTGAACTACTTGATGTCTCTGGTTTTGATGTTATAGTCAGAAAGGCACGAATAGGATATGACAATCATAAATCTGTCTTAATAAACTCCCAGATAGGATATGAGGCTAGAGTGAATCGAGTGAGTGGTTGACGGCATACGCCGACAGGATGATCGTGGGAATTTGAAAATTTCGAATAAAGACTTCAGTTAGGGTTCGACCGTCGAAGGAAACGGTTGGGTTTTTCAGCACTGATGAGATGATCAGTTTGGGTCTCGACCGGCAGAAATGAATTGAAATCTTACACTACAAGATGCGCCGAGCGTGGGGAGTGGGGGTCAACCTAGTATGGCTAGCATAGGCTTTTATGATTTGTGTCTCTCTCCTTGTATCCCCAAGGACTGAAGACAAAAGAAAAAAACCCGTTCGTATCAGAAACGACATAATCCGCCTGTATTATTATTATTAGGATCATCGTAAGTTTGCAACAGTTTAAGTGGGTTTCTTTTTGCACATAGTTATATGATATTAAAGATTTTTACCTAATACAAATTATTGACACAGAGTTGTATGATTTCACGTATTCCTGATTTAGACGATTTGAAACGACGTATCATATGTGTTACTACTTCGGATAAAGATATGGAAACTCGCGTTTCGGCAAGAGACTTTATTCCACTGTGATATAAGCCGTATGACTTCGAGTGCACATACTAAACAACTGTAAGTTGTAGTCGTAAACTGTCAATAAAACTGTGTATTGACTGTGCCAATATCTTACAATATCGGCCATAAATGGGTTTAGTTTGGTTTCTTCGTGTTGGAACTCGTATATTCGAGTTAACTGAAAAAGAAGAAAAACAAATCAAGAAGTTTGATAAGAAAATAATTCTTTTCTCCACAAGAAAGAGTGAATGAACAATCAGTACTTGACTGGTGGCATTCACAAATCTCGTTGTTGTTGTTGTTGTTGTTGTTGTGGAAACTTCTGTTGCAGTTTCATCAACAACAGTTGTTCCTGTTGTTGCAATACTATTTCTTTATATCGTTTTTGTTGTTGCTGTTAAAAGCCATGTTGTTATTTCTTCGGCTCCAACATGGCCAGTTTAAAATATTCCAGCCCGAATTTATTTAATTATTTATTTATTCATTTATTTAAAAAGAAAAACCTGTTTTCCGAATCATTCGTTGCCAAATGTTGTAACTCGTATATATGAGTTAACAGAGAAAGAAGAAAAACACAAAAAATAGTTTGCTAAGAAAATAGTTTTTACTACACAAGATACAGTGAACGAACAATCAGTACTTGACACTTCGTTTAATGGCATATCAACCTTTGTAGGTTGTTTAATGCCATCCTTTTGAATTGTTGTGGTTCTATTTAAACCATAGGTTATTGAACACAATAGCGCAACTAGAGTTCGAACTCGCTTATTACGATGTAACAGTCCAGTACGTTAGCCACTATACCACGGGGATTCCTTCCATAAATCAGCACACCAACAATCATTTTTTTAATCAAAGAAACAAGGATTTTATTATTTCTATTGGAATATCATACAATCAAAACGGATATTATTATGTATTATTCATTTCCAAACTCTTTGCGTAGGGTTGTATTTGTTTTTTTATCGCTACATAATCATATTTTTGTTTACAGAATTTGAATCTTCTGTAAGAAAGAACTCTGAAGCGCAAAATATTGATACACAATATACTCTTCATAAAGTAGGCAAATATTTGCTTTGGTATTTAAAGTCGCCTTTTGGCATTTAAAAAAAATAAAATCAAGTATAATCTTTTCATAACTTACTGTCTATCTGTATAAGTAGCTAGCCAGTCCCTATCTATCTATCTATCTATCTATCTATCTATCTTTTCTTTGAGTCACGTTTTTGCATTCTTTTAAGAAAAAAGAATAAATTTTTAACCTTACTATAGTCACCTATCAATCTTGTTAATTTGCTCCTATCTGTTTATTCATTTATCTATCTATTTTTTCCCTTTGAATCAAGCTTTTGAATTAAAAAAAGAGCATAATTCTTTAAAAGCATGATAGCGATCTATCTATCAAGCAATCTATCTATCTATCAAGTTAGTTTCTTCCTATCTGTTTTTTTCTTTGAGTCACGTATTGCTTTTTTTTTTAAATAAAAAAGAAAACATGACATTTTACCATCACTGTAATCATCTATCTATCGAGTTAGTATCTATCTATCTATCTATCTATCTATCTATCTATCTTCATTTATAATCGGTGTACTCAAGCAAAAACAGCGAAAAGACCGTTGTTAATCCTGGAAAAAGGATTAAGTACAATTATCTTACATCTACTTATCTTACATCTACTTGGAGTGATGTCAATCATTGTGTCGACACTATGGGAAGTGGATTGAATTAAATCAATTTTGAATGCTATATTATTTAGTTGAGTAAATTTTCCACAATCGTAAAGGAGTGACTTGGCTCTTTTGGTTTGGAAACTTGTATGAATGTCTTTGAAAATCGCTGGATTTCTTATGGAAATTTACTAAGCTTTTTGCTTAGATGTGGCACAAGGCCATATGAAAGGGGCACCCAATGAGACTCGAACTCACTCGTGTAGGTTTGCTAGTCGAGCTTGCTAACCATTACACCACCAGAGGCGCCTCGCTGGATTTCTTATGGTTGTGTCGAATGACCAGATTGGGTATCTTGATCACCTAATGACCATAAAGGCTAACAAGTTAACTACGCAGGCTACTCACTTGAGTAGTGACTTAGAATCACACTAAGTGCTCTTCTGAAATGGTCTTGTGCCAGTCTGAGCTTTACTAATATCGAAAATATTTTCAGTTTACAAAAGTCACAATGATAAATGTATGAAGGTCGGCTGAAATAGTTCATAGGTTGACCAAGATACTTTTCTAGAATGTGGCCAAATGAGGTACAATTTTTAACATAGACCCCTCCTTGTGGTTTATTCACTTTTACCATCAAGAGTATCGGAAGAGATGGTCTTGTCCGTTAAGATCGTTCATGGAATCCACATACCTTTGAATTATTGGATAGTCGTCTAGCTGTCTTCGTCTGATGGGTTCGATCCTCGCAACTAAATTTTCTGCACAGGTAAAAATGAACACGAAGACATCTTTTTGTGTGCACATATTCCTAGGAGTTACTTCTGGAATCATCATCATCGTCATGATGGCATGCCGCTAGCACAGATTTCCCTGACCCTATCTCGCTACTCTTCTTTATCGTCCATCGCTCCCAGCTGATCTTGCATGCTACATCCTGTATTAGTATAGAGCTGTTATAGATAGTTTCTAGCTGGTCGCCCAACTCTTGTTCGTCCCCGTGAGGGGGTCCACGGGAGTAGATCACTTATGAGTTCGTCCTTACTTCTCCAGCAGTGATGGTTTTCGAGATGAGTAGTAGGTGGCCGTACGGCTGCTGTTTTGTGGGATGTTGCCTCCAGGATTTGTTCAATACAGCTTGTAGCATTCTTTTGCAATTGCCGTCAAGCCTTTTCTCCATACACAAAGTCAGCGTCCATGTGGTGCATCCACACAGTAATATTGACATGACCGCTGATTACCGCGGGAATTCTAATGGAAAATATGGCTGCATAATTTTAAGTTATTAGAAAGTTAAGATCAAATTTCTAATTTCTAGAATTCGTAGTCACATGACTTTAATATCCTTCAATGAAAACTAAGCCCTCGACTGAACCCAAAAGTTACCTCTGGTTAATCTAAGTAGATATAACAATCTTTCTCTGTGAGTCATCATCATCATCATATCGTGCTGGCAGCACGGATATCCCTGACCCTCTCTCGCCACTCCTCCCTATCGTTCATCGCCCTAGGTAGGTCTTCAGGACAACAGCCTGTATCCTCACATAGCTGCTGAATGTACGTTCGAGCTGGTCGTCCTGCTTTTGCGCGGCCATGTGTGGGGATCCATAAGAGTACATCTCTTATGAGTTCATCTCTGCTTCTCCAGCAGTGTCCTGCATGTCTGGTTCGTCTAACTTGAATAGTTTTCGTGATAGGGGGCAGGTGGCCGTACAGTTGGTGTCTTGTGGGGTGCTGCTGCCAGGACTTGTTCAGGATTGCACGCAGCATTCTTGTATAATTGCCATCCAGTTTCTTCTCCAGCCGTTTTGTTAGCGTCCATGTAGTGCATCCATATAGCAGTATCGATGTGACCGCTGCCTGGAAGAAGCTGCGTTTCATTTTATCGGTTAGGTCTGATTTCCATATAATCGATAGCCTATTGATAGCTGTCCATGCTTTCGTTAACCTCGTTTCGATGTCCTTTTCGGTTGATTCGACGCTGCTTCCTAGGTACGTGAATTTGTCTACTAGTTTAAGTGGGGTTCCTTCGAGAGTGGAGATGCCCCCCGTTGGGTTATAGCACATATATTCCGTTTTGTGTGCATTAACATGGAGGCCTATGCTTGCTGCTGCTCGTTCCAAACTATGCAGAAGTGTTTCGGCTTGGTCAGGTGTATTTGCCAGTATCGCTATGTCATCGGCGTAGTCGGCGTCGGTAATTGTTGTTGCGGGGTATCTTCTGCTTCTTCTCTTCGTCAGTTTGAAGCCATTCTCTTTGATTTTGTGAATCGATGTTCTAAGTACGTAGTCTAGACAAATGATAAAGAGGTACGGGGCCAGTGTGTCCCCTTGTAGTACTCCTGCTACAATGTCAAAGTATTCTGTGTCTCCATCCGGTGATCGTACTTTTACTTTAGTGTTTCTATAGAGAATCGTTATTGCCGCTACGGTTTCTTTAGGTATGCCGTACGCTAGTAGGATTTGTTCCATCTTTCCTCTGTGAATGGAGTCGAAAGCCTTGGTAAAGTCGACAAATATTAATGTCGCTTGTAGGTTCTTTGCCCGTACACCTTCAAGGATTCTGCGGATTGTTAATATTTGTGAGGTCGTGGATCTATTTCTTCGGAAGCCATTTTGGTCTTTTCTAAGTATGTTGTCGATTTTGGGTTCTATTCGGTTTCGTAGTAGGGCATTGTAGATTTTGGCAGCTATGGATGTAAGTGTTATGCCTCGGTAGTTTTTGGCTAATCCGAAGTCCCCCTTTTTAGGGAAGGGGAGTATGCATCCCTTCATCCATCTATCTATCGGATTTTGATTGTATACTGCGTTGCAGTGTCGGAGCAGTATGTCGTCGAATTGTCTGGTCTTCCATACTTCCGGGGGAATTTCGTCCAGCCCTGCAGCTTTCCTATTTTAAATTTTTCTGAGAACCGAGTCGAGTTCTTCTTGTGTGAACGGTCCTAGTTTAATGTCTAATTGTTTGCTAATTATTCTGGTGATTGGTTCATGCGTTATTTTTGGTGGGTTTCCAAGTAAGTTTTCGAAGTGCTGTTTCCACAGTTTTATTCTTTCTTGTTGGTTTGCTGCTTTAAGTTTTGCTTTGGTTGTGTTCTTTCTTCTGCTCACTTCGTTTATTGTTTGCCAGGCTATTCTAGATTGTCTATCTTCCACCGAGTCTCTAATCTTATCTATCTGATTTTGAATGTATTCTGTCTGTTCCTTTATATATATATGCCTGCTAATTGATATTGTGCCGTTTTTAGTTTTAAGGCATTTGTGTTTGTTGGGTTTTTTCGATAGTTTTTGGAGGCTGTTTTCACTAGTGCACGTTTTTCTCTCACCGCTAACGTTTCCCATGGGACTCTATATTTAGTTTTAATTTTTTTTTTTTTTTTTAGAACGGTTTAATTCTCTTTAGGTAATCTACACTTCGTGTCAAATAAAAATTTCGGCTAATTTGTTAACAGCACTTCCCGTGGAAGTTTTACTTTGCCCAATTTTATTAAGTATCAATTGCCCAGCATATGTATTCAGATATTCATATTTCAAAGGACATACTTTTCAGAGAAAAAGCTTGACAGCAATTGCACAAGGATGCTACGGGCTATATTAAACAAATCCTTGCAGCAACATCCTTCAAAACAACAGCTGTACGTCCACAGACCTCCCACCCCCTAAAATAATCCAAACTAGACGAACAAGACATGCGGGACACTATTGAAGGAGCAAGGACGAATTCATAAGTGACGTTCTCCAATGAACCCCTTCACATTGACCCGCAAGTGTAGGACGACCAACTAGAATTTATATACAACAACTCTGTACGGACATAGGATGTCGCCTGGAAGACTGCCGGAATGATGAATGATAGAGATAGATGGTGAGAGAGTTAGGCAAATCCGTGCTAGTAGCACGATATAATGATGAAGATGATATAGGATAACGGTATCGTTCAATTTTTAAACAGATCTATTCGACTTGATTGATTTTACGAGAAATTAATTATTAATTTCAACAAATACATTTTCATTTTTTACTCATATTTTTAATTGTATATATTAGCGTTCATATATAAGTAAGTTGGCCACCATAGTCGAGGGTG
The DNA here is from genome assembly GCA_963585895.1 of Sepioteuthis lessoniana. NCBI lineage: Eukaryota > Metazoa > Mollusca > Cephalopoda > Myopsida > Loliginidae > Sepioteuthis > Sepioteuthis lessoniana. The sequence goes on from CAUZXS010006003.1 coordinate 93,225, forward strand.
ACCAGAAGGCTCCTTTTTCAATAGCTACTACACTGAGGTATAGGGAAGGGCGCTACTCCGTTCCCTGGATTACTCCACTTTGCCCTTGATCCATACCTTAAAATGCTGAGTATTAAGCAAGGTGGCATCAAGTAGCATTTTTGAGTCTTTGGTATAACTCGATCTGGAATTGAACCAGATCTCCCAGGCCATTGGCGAACACTCTAACCGCTAGGTAAATCAAATAAAATAGATTTTTATTATTTCTAGCTGATTATCATGTCATAAAAATGGATATTATTAGGCAATATCTTATTACTAAACGGTTCAGTCAAAGATAAGTATAGATCTTATTATATATATATATATATATATATATTCTATTTGCAAACAGTGGCAATGAAAAGTAGACTGTAATGACAACTATTTCTTGCAGACATGCAGGACACTGCTGAAGAAGCAGGGGCGAGCTCATATATGATGTACTCCTATGGACCCCAACTTATGGCCGGGCAAAAGCAGGACGACCAGCTCGAACATACATTCAGCAGCTATGTGAGGATACAGGATGTAGCCCTGAAGACCTACCAGATGCGATGAACGATAGGGAAAAGTGGCGAGAGAGAGTCAGGGATATCCGTGCTAGCGGCACGACACGATGATAATGAATGCTGTCATCGCTGCATTATAAGAGGGCATTCTCTTCGTTAATGCAAATATTTTTTCTTCTTGATATGCAGACTCATATAAAACGTTGGCAAGAATGCATATCCTGGGGTTACAGTTTGGTTTTCAGCTAGGAGGAGAGATAAGAAGTTTCATGCCTTTGCCAAGGGAATTAGTCCAGAAGTGAACACAATAGAATGACATAAGTTCGAAATCGCTTACTTTGAAGCTACAGTCCAGATCGAACTGATTATGACTATATAAAAAAATGTATAATTACCGAAAACCTGATCTATCAAAAGGAACTATTCTACGCTTTGTATTACTGTTTCCGTAGAAATAAATCAATAAATAACAATTCTTCCGGAATCCTTGTAAATATATTTATATAACAGACAGACTGTTTCACAACTCTTCAGTGTGACTAGACGCGTAGGACGCTTGAAGCTGGGATCGAAATCCGCCCAACTGTTCGTTAGACTTAGTATCAGACCTCTCGGCCAACAAGGGATTGTAAGGTATTAAGTTGCACAGCAGTAGCTGCATTCGTTTGTTTACATTTTATATCATACCGGATAATATATATATATATATATATATATATATATATATATATATATATATATATATATATATATATATATATATATATATATATATATATATATATATATATATATATATATATATAAAATTAACTTAAATTGCGAGTTTGAAATCTGGCGGGGGGGTTTTCGTTTTTTTTTCTGGTACCGTGAATGCTGGTGGATATTAGATTAGTATATATATATATATATATATATATATATATATATATATATAAAGGGATACAGAAGTAATATTACGATATTCCAATGATCAGAATTAAATTCAGTTCACTCTCAACTCCCATTCTCTCTCTCTTAACCTCTCTCGACCTCTGTATATATATATATATATATATATATATATATATATATATATAAGTTGTACATAGGTGGCAATTTTTTTTCAAAATTACTTTTCAATTAATATCAACTAGTTTCAATCTCAGATCATCGTCAGGAGAAAACTTTTTACCGAAAAAAAGATTTTTTGATGACATTTTAAAGAGTTTTATTTTTAAATGGCACACAAAAAAACCCCAAAGAAAACACGTAAAATAAACCAATAGCATATCCATTAAATGAGGATCATTTCTTAGTATACAAGTGTTTTAAGATGGCCATTTTATGATCCCAGCTTATCGTGACCACATGACGCTCTGAGTCACTCGTGAAGGCAATTTCTGCAGGTGCCGTAAGGGATTTGTTTCAAATTAGCCGTAAATCTTTTAATTAGATATTTAACCTTGTCATTTGTTTATTTAGCTGTTTAAGTAGCAAACGTTGAAACCATAATATTTTAAAGTGCTCTTTTAAGGTTGGTTTAGTTCAATGTTAAAGCCATTTGGGATCAGTGCGCGAAGACATTTTATTCATTTATCTTCTTGGATGCCACCGTGGCGTAATGGCTAAAGTCCTTGCTTCCCAGATCGTAGTAAGCGAGTTCGAGAACCAGTCGCACAATAACGTTTACTTTCAGAAAGATACGTAGCCTCTCATCCCACCAGGTTTGAGTTAAACAAGATTACCTATTTTTTTTCTTCATGTATAGGTTTAGCGTTAAATAAACCACGAAGGTTGATATACCATTAAACTAAATGATTTTTCTTAGTAAATTTTTATGATTTTTTCTACTGTTTTATTTTAATTAAAAAAAAAAAAACACTCCCAAAATTCTCGATAAACATTTATTTTTCTTTTAAACAATAGGTGCTGTATGGAGGTTCGAGCTGGTCGTCCTGCTTTTGCTCGACCATATGAGGGGGTCCATTGGAGTACATCACTTATGTGCCGTTTTCTTTGATTTTATCAATCGATGTTCTAAGCACGTGGTCTTGACAGTCGATAAAGATATATGGGGCTAGTCTGTCCCCTTGCAGTACTCCTGCTACAATGTCGAAGTAGTCTGTGTTTCCATCCGGAGAACGTACTTTCATTTTGTTGTTTCTACAAAGAATCATTATTGCTCCGACGGCCTCTTTTGGTATGCCGTATGCTAGTAGGATTTGTTCCATCTTCCCTCAGTGAATGGAATCAAAGGCCTTTGTAAAGTCGACAAATAGTATTGTCACCTGAAGGTTTTTTGCCTGTACGCCTTCAAGGATTCTGTTGATTGTCAATATTTATGAGGTTGTGTATCTATTTCTTCGGAAGCCATTTTGGTTTTTCTTAAGAATGTTGTCAATTTTGGGTTCTATGCGGTTTCGTAGCCGGGCATTGAATATTTTGGCTGCAATGGATATAAGTGTTATACCTCGGTAGTTCTTGGCTAATCCGAGGTCACATTATTTTAGGGAAAGGGAGGATGCATTCCTTCATTCATCTGTCTATCGGATTTTGATTATTAACTGCGCTAAAGTGTCGTCGGCCGCAGGGCTTGATGAAATACACACATATATATATACATGTAAATATATACACACACCCATTATATACATATATACACACATACATATATATACACACCCATGTATATATATAGATATATATACATACCTATATATATATATATATATAAAAATACGCACACATACATACATACATACATAGACACTCAGATAGATAGATAGATACCCATACATATATACACACACATACACATATATATGTAGATATATATACACCCATACATATATATATCTATATATATATATATATATATATATATATACTTATGCACATATATAAGTATATACACCCCCATACATGTTTATATACTCACACACCCGTGAATATATACATAGATATATACACAACCATGTATATATATATATATAGTTATACACCCACCTATACAAGTATATATATACAGATATACATGCACACGCATACATATATATACACACACCCACACACATACATATATATATATAAATGAAACACGGATGTACACACACATATACATATGTATATATGTACACACACACTAATTCATTAGGTATCTTTATAAAACCCTACAGTAACCAAATATATATCACTACATCTTTCCAACCAATTAAATCTCAAGAAAGAAGATGGATTACTTGATTACCTCTCTCTCTTTTGTTGGGGTTGGTAGGAGGAGATAAGTGTTCACGTGTACGGAGAGCGTGTGTCCTTTCAAAGATACAGGAAAAGTCAGGTGTGTCCATCATTCGTTTGGACCTACTTCCACGGCCCCAGAAATTGGATGCAGAGAACAAAGCAACAGAGGTCCTGACGCTTGAGGCGAGTTGTATTTATACCTTCCTCTTGCCTCAATGGACGATCAACCATCACCGACATGGCCGTCGTCGCTAACACAATGAGAGGAGCACTATATCAAACTTTATAATCATAATATTCCGTTTTCAAAACATTTCGTTGCCCAGTTAGCTGGGGCTGTAGAATACACCGACTGCATCTCTGCAAAGGGGTAAGACCCGCCTTCAACAAGTGTCTTAGATATGACACTAAACAATTTGATGATGAAGTTCCAGTAATGCTTAAGCTTAAGGGAATGCAGAGTACTCCTTTATTGCCATCGCTCCCAAGTCCAGTCTGATCCGGAGTGATAGCACCTATACGAACCTATTTATTGGTCAGATAGAACTAAACAGAATTGTTAGAATTAGAACCGTTCTGACATTTAAATTAAGTACTTATGCTGAACTGAATTGTTTGAAATAGAACTGTTTTGTATGCTGGACTGAATTGTTTGAAATAGAACTGTTTTTGTATGCTGGACTGAATTGTTTGAAAGAGAACTGTTCTGACATTTAACTGTGTATTAACAAAAAAACTATACTTGTACTAAACTGAATTGTTTGAATTAGAACTGCTTGACTGAATAGCTTGAAATAGAAATGTTTTTGACAATTAAACTGTGTACTTATGCTAAACTGAATGGTTTGCAATAGAAGTGTTTATTTGTGTAAAAATGGATTTGGCATTCGATGACAAAGATTAATATGCCATAAAAACCAACCAACTAACCGACCAACCAACCAACCAACCAACCAACCAAACAAACAAACAAACAAACAAACCATTTCGGTTGCAAACAGAGACAGAGAGTTAATATAAATGGAATTAGCATCAAATCCAATAGAGTGGGCTTATTTGGATTGGGAAATAGACACGTGAAAAACAAATAAAAACAACCATCGAGTCATGCCTAATTTAAAACACATTCCTTCCCTGTTTAACAAATGTATAAATTAAAAGTTAATTGCCAGGTGTCTTGAGAGCAGATATATAAAAGTCACTTGGGAACACTTGATTTGGTTTGGTTTTATGGCATATCAACCATTTTTGGTTATTTAATGCTAAATCCTCTTTATACATATATATTAAATATATATGATTTGGATTGTTTGAGTTTTATGGCATATCAACCATTGTAGGTTATTTAATGCCAAATCCTCTTCTTATATATATATATATATATATATATATATATATTTGATTTGGTTACGTTTTATGGCATATCAACCTTTTTAGGTTATTCAAAGCTAAATCCTCTTTATATATATTTATTAGATATATAATTTGTAAACACATATTGTACATAAGATTTTTAAATGAATCTGAACTCATCTTTTTGCACACAGTTAAATGGTTTCAAGAATTTCTATCGAACATGAATAATTCTATTAATGATTAATCATTTGTTTGCACACAGTGCTATCTAAAATTAATAATTCTATTATATATTAATCCTTTGTTTTGAAACATTGAAGTGGTTACTAGTATTGCTATTTAACACTAATTATAATCAACACCATTCATTTGCAAGTTCCAAGTATTGCTATGTAATACTAATAATTCAATTTAGGCGCATAGTTAAAGAGTTTCAAGTATTGCTTCTAAGTACCAATAATTCTATTCAACTTTGCTCATTCGTTTGCACTCAGTTAAATGTTTCCAAGTATTGCGATGTATCACTAACAATTTAATTAGACAGTCATTTGTTTGATCAAACTGTTCTATTTAAAAAAAAAAATTGTAAGTATTGCTATGTATCACTAACAATTCAATTAGACATCAATAATGTGTTTAAACACATCTAAATGATCGCAGAGTTTTATTTCTATCAATTCAGTATAATATAAATCATTTGTTTACACTCAGTTTAAATGTTGAACTGTTTGATTTGAGGTGTCTGAATTTCTGAGACTAAGCTTGATGATTATTACCATTAAGGGTTTTCGGATTATTGTCTTCATCTTTATTCTCATTTCCACAACGTTTCGGCCGATATGTCCTCCGGCTTACTTCAGGTGTTTGTCGAACTCGGGAACGTACACGGAACTTCGAACTACGGCCTTTATTGATTCCACGGGGGTCGCCTATTCTGAATCCGTTAACCGAGTTCTGATTCCGTGAACCGAGTTCAAGAGTTAAGAATTCCTTTATTGTTACTCGTCTGCAGTCATGATTGAACCTGCAACCTCTAGATGATTGTCTCCATAGAAGCTTAGAGGACCAACCCCTATAACCGTTATGCTATGTGTCCTGCTGAGTGAATTTTTGGTACTTATAAATTAATTTTTTTACATGACCAGGATTACTACTATTATGTATGATTCTTTACCTGTGCTCATATTCAGATTTGTTTTATTTGACTCATTGATAGAATCTTATCAGGTGCTATCACTCCGGGTTAGAGTGGAGCTCGGAGCAATGGAAATAAAGGGTTAGGCAACATTCCCGAAAGCTCCAGGACTGGAGTCTCATCATCAGATAGTTTCTCCTGATGATGATTGAAAGTTGAAACTAAAAAAAGTTAAGTTGGCGACCTTAGTCGAGGGTGACTCGAGGGTTCTCTTTTCAATAGCTACAACACCGAGGTGTAGGGAAGGGCGCTACTCCATTCCCTGGAATGCTCCACCTTACCCTTGATCCTTACCTTATAATGCTGTGTGGTAAGCAAGATGATATCAAGTACCATTTTTTGAGTCTTTGGTATGACTAGACCTAGGATTGTACCCTGGCCCCCCGGATCATTGGCGAACACTCTACTCATTTGGCCAATGGCTCTGTAAATTGAACAAAGTTGAAACTAGTTGAGAATAATCAAAATAATTAATAACATAATTGAAATATTCCTATTCGTTATATCACACTTGTTCTTCTTTAAATATATATATATATATATATATATATATATATATATATAAAGTAAAAAGTAAAGTTGGTGACTCTAGTCGAAGGCAACCCGAAGGCTCCCTTTTCTATAGTTACTACACAAGGTGTAAAGGAGGGCACTACTCCTTTCTCTGAATTGCTCCACTTTACCCTTGACCCTTACCTTATAATGCTGAGTGTTAAGCAAGGAGGTATCAAGTTCCATTTTTCTTTAAAGTCTTTGGTATGACTCGACCTGGGACTGAACCCCGGTGTCCCGGACCACTGACGAACACTCTACCCACTAGGACAATGAGCCGGTATCTGTATTTGTGTGTTCGCGGCGTTTAAAAAGATGTATTATTTGAGATGTGCATGGAGTTTCAGAAAGATAGATATCATTTTGTGATCAAATAACTTGACCAAATCTTGTACAAAGGATGTCAAATTTTTACAGAATGATTAAAAATTATTAAAAATTCTGTTTAAGGTTTAAATGCCTTTTCGTTTCAAGTCAACATCATCTCCATAACTGAAAAGGAAAGCACAATATCATTATGCATTGAAAATACAGTTAAGATCTGAGATAATTTGAACAAGAATTGATTATTAGATCATGAAATTATATAAATTCATATATATATATATCAGTGGCGACTCTAGCCTATTTTTGCTACTCGTGCCCCCCCCGCACTCTGTCAACTTCAGTTCCCAACCCGGGGTCCGTGGACCCAAAGTCATCATAGTTGCTATTGCGTGATTCTCCATTGTATAGCACAGATTGACAAACGTACCTTGCATGGTGTTTTTTTGTAAACAATCAAGATACTATATAATTTGTAGTCTTGTTAATACAGTAGATAAGATCATTTTTTTCCTTTCAAAAGTATAGAAGAAAAGAGAAGATGTTCATTACTATGACGAGAAAAATATGTTTATTAGAATAAAGAAACTGATGACAATATACGCAGACACAGCTAGTAGTTTCAATTTCGCTTAAAATAAAGATTATTTGTTGAAAATGTATTCAAATAAACAAATTTTAGTTACAGAATGTAATATATGCAACATTCATTAAGGAAATAGACATCTGTTAGTGAAAAAACGAATTAAAACACGCCGTTTAACCAACATTTACCATGGCGATGATGATGACGTCGGCGACTGCTCTAATCTGCTATCCTCTCTCTCTCTTTCTCTCTCTCTCTCTCTCTCTCTCTCTCTCTGTCCCTCTCCCTCTTCCCAATATATCTATCAACAGTCGCACGTACTAAGATTTTTGAGCACAGTGGTAGGGTTGCTCTTGCTATTGGCTACAGCCAAAAGCGTATTTCTCTAACATTACTGTTATTATAAGGGTCTAGTGCCTGGCACGGATCGGGCGTTCAACATTATAGCCGATTTTATGGGATGTTCAATGAATCTGACGGTGGCCGGGCAAAGACCATCCGTTCAAAACAGCATCGTTGTATTATTCCCAGATATATTCATGAACTTTTGGCTACTTAGTTATCGAAACTTGAATAGATACGTAATTTAACTGAGATCAGACTAAGTATGTTTGCTTGAAATTAATGGATGATTTGTAATACATTTTGAATAACATTGACCGAGTAATTGGTCGTGCCGGGCACGAGTAGCTCTAGTCCCGTCTCCGCCCCTGATATATATATATATATATATATATATATATATATATATATATATATGAAGAAAGTTGAAAACAGAATAATCCAAACTAGACGAATTTGTTCCTGTTGTCTCGACAAGCATTCATCGCTGTGAGAACAATTCTCATGATATCAAAGTCCTGATGAAGGTTATTAAAATCGAAACGTTTAACGTTGGCTTTACATTAAAATAAATTCATCTAATTTGGATTATTCTATTTTTCAACTTACTTCATACTGTCGTATAAAGATCCATATTTCCTTTTATATGCATATATATATATATATATATATATACTAGAGTATGTGAAAAGTTTTGCGATATTTTTTTATGTGCTCGTTTGCAGTGCTTATATCACGTGAACAAAACAGTTACAACCATGGCATGCACCCGCCCTGATTAATAGTATTGGAGTTGTCAGAGGGCTGGCATGCTGTGCATTGCTCAACGCAGTGTATTATTTGAAAGACACAGAGAAGAACGCACAACGTAGTCTACTTTAGGATCTTATGCTTTGAAATTTCGAACTGGATAACAACGCTTTGATAAGAGATGACGCAGTTGATCAGGGTACCGTTACCCGATGGTTCTAGAAATCCTGCTCTGGTTTCAAGAACCTCAAATATCTGACAAGATCAGTTTTGCCTAAGAGCGTGGATTGTAAGGCTTTACTCCAATCCATTGAGGCAAATCTAGCGAGTAGCATTTGGAGATGATCCGGCGAGTTCCGTGTCTCAGAGTCGAGTGTGGTTTGTCTACCTCACAACCTCAGCAAAATTCGCTGAATTTTGTCTCACTTTACCAAAATCTTGCTAAACTTTTGATATATATATATATATATATATATATATATAATGTATGAGATGTGCAGTATTAAAGTGAAAATGGGTAACCCGATGTAATCGTAAACTATTTTCCTATCGCATAGAACAGTTAGTTTAGTTTGGTTTGGTTGGGTTTTATGGCATACCAACCATTGTAGGTTATTTAATGCCAAATCCATTTTTATACAAATAAATGGTTCTATTTCAAACAATTCACTTTAGTGTAGGTATGGCTTTTTGTTCGCGCACAGTTAAATGTCAAAACAGTTCTATTTCAAACATCAGTACGCAGTTTAAACACACAGTTAAATGTAAAAACAGTTAATTTCAAACTATTCACTCTAGCGTTATTAAAGTTTAACTCAATTCGACTCATATATAGGACCCTCTCAGGTGCTACCACTCCAGGCCAGAGTGGACCTGGGAGCAATAACAACGAAAGGATACTCCGCATTCCTCAACGCTCTAGGATTTCAGAAGCCTTACCATCATATTGTTTAGTGTCATATCGAGGGCACTCGTTGATGGGGGTCTTACCCCACTGTGGAGAAGAAGTCGGTGTATTCTATAGCCCTAGCCGACTAGGCAATTGAATTGTCGGTAAATATTTTATCTTTGGCATGTTGTACATTTGTTTTGCTTTGAAATGTTTTTTTTTTATTTAAAAAGAAAAGCTTTTGAATTTTTCATTATTGTATTCCCTCTTTCGAAGATTTTTTTTATTTTCCTATCCGCACATATTTTTTTAGTTATGCTTTTAGCGTTATACAATCATGAATAGCAACGTCAGTGATCTAACTGTCTGTTAATAACAATAACACAGACCCTAGACATCAATTATTCCCTTTATTGTTATCATTTGAGTTATGACTAACGAATAGTTCCCGTCTCGCTATAGAATATTTTGGAATAACATACCTCCAACCTTGTAGCCTGCAAGCAAGAAAGAAAGAGTTGCTAAACAAATATTCAACATCATCGACATTGTTTCGCCGAACAAGAAAACGATTCTTCAATCACTTCTGAATTTATAACAAAGCCGCTTTGTCCACTATCATTGCAAAAATATATTCAGCGAAACCAGAACGAAGGGTGGCTATCTTTCAATATTCCATTATTCCCAAATCAATATATAGCTTTTAAGAATCGAAATTCGAAGGACTATTCTAAAATTGAAAAACCTTGACCTATTAAAGACTTCGTTTCGTGGCCTGAAACTATTTTGTATATATTATTCCATCCCGAAGACACCCACTGCAGATAATGGTTTTATGTAAGTATATCACTCTCAAGACACCACTGGAGTCGAAAGACCACGTCATCAAAGCGTTTTGGATTATTTTTCGATTTTAAGCAAAAAGATTGATTGATTGGTTAATTCTAATCGAATGTCAAATTATCTTGGTTTATTTTATGCCAGGATGTTCGGGAATCACGTACATGTTTATGTTTTTCTCTACTTATTTCTTAAGATGTTTTTGCAAATGGTCCGGTCAAATAAAAATAATTTTTAAACAAATCTATTTGACTCATAGATGAGACACTAACATATACTACCAGTCGCGGTTAGAGTTGACCTGAAATTAATGACAACGAAGAGGTACTTCAAACTTCCCTGAGCTCCAGAGCTATAGCCTTACAATCAGATGGGGTTTAGTGACATATCTAGGACGCCCTTCTTAGGAGATTCAGTCAGCATATTCTAAGCCCACTGACAGAGTGAACTAATTGAATGTTACAAAATCACGAGAGGAACATTTCGTGCGGTGGGAAAAGAACTCATCCCTTTTTTCTATATTTGAATCATGTGACTGGTAACCATTAATTCGAGACGAAAAATAAGGAAATTATACTTGTACAGTTACTTTCGTTCTTTCGAGTTTAAAGTAGCGATTTTTTCCACGAGAAACTGCTTGTCAAGTCCAGGAATTCACAAGAACGATCACTCACAGACACTTGTGCCAGAAAAAAATCTTAACTCTGGTCGTGCGTGGCCGTTTTCCAACTGCTTTGCGCTTGGAAGAATTCCTCTTATTCAAAGTGGCAAGCAGCAGCTATGTAAGTACTACTGTATTGTTGCACCAGTTGGATTTTAAGGATATCACTAGATGAAAATATAGATGACAGTTACGCAAGGATGCTGCATGCTATTTTGAACAAATTCTGGAAGCAGCACCCAACAAAAAAAACAAAACAAAACAAAACAAAAAAAACAGCTGTACGGTTACTTATCTTTTAGAAGTGCCCGTGGTGTAATAGTTATCGTCGTAGGAAATGGACACGGAGACACGGGTTCAAATTCTGGGCGATATTCATCGCATTTCACCTTGCACTAATACCCTTGGGAAAGGTATGAATCCAATTATTCTCCCTCCGGCTATGTTTAAATAGTAGGCACCCAGTCTAGAAGCAGGAAAACTCGGAATTCATATCTGTTAGACTCCGCTTAAAAATTTACCTTGTATCACATTCTGCCCGTGCCGAGGGATTGGTAATTACATTCGACTGGTTACTTTCCATCTCACAAACCATCCAGGTGTGATGGCCGTTGGGTGCGAACAGCGAGAAAGATTCAAAGGAACCCGTGTTGTCGTCATGCCTTTATGATCCTATTTACCAACCCCTCCGCTCGGGCAGGATATGACACAAGGTCAATTTTTAAGCGGAGTTTAACAGGTTTGAATTCAGAGTTTTCCTTCTCCTAGACTAGTTGCCTCACCAAGGCTGAAGAACCCAGTCTGTCTGTCCTACTATTTACCCATAGCTGGAGGGAGAATAATTGGATTCATACCTTTACCAAGGGTGTTAATGCTATGTGAAATGCAATCATTCTCGTCCAGGATTTGTCCATTTCCTACGACGATAACCATTACACCACGGGCACCTCCTTTATGATGTGGGTGTCCTCGTGGTGTAATGGTTAAAGCGATGAACTGCGGAATCGTAGTACGCGAGTTCGTACTCCAGTCGCGCTATTACGTTCATTTTCGGGCAAATACCCTTGGGAAAGGTATGAACCCCCTTATTCTCCCTCCAGCTATGGGTAAATAGTAGGACGGACTAGGTTCTTCAGCCTTGTTGAGGCAACTAGTCTAGGAGAAGGAAAACTCTGAATTCAAACCTGTTAAACTCCGCTAAAAAATTGACCTTGTGTCATATCCTGCCCGAGCGGAGGGGTTGGTAAATAGTACCTCCTTTATGATGAAGATGATTTTGCACCAATCCAGCGAATCAGTCCTCTTTGGCCACGAGAGAACTTACATTTTACCCAAAATGGTCCAGCAAGCGATTCGGTGCTTTCATGGGTTATTTAATGCCAAAGACATCCTTGTGGAGAGACAGATGTAGGACTATTTAACCCATAAAGCTGACTTTATGTTTTCTATAAGCAGCTTGATATAAAAATTCAAAGGAGAGTACGCGTGGCACAGTGGTTAACGTGCAAGACAGCGACAACATAGTGAGTTCGAAATCCAGTCGCGCTAATGTTCACTTTCGAACTTACACCTTTGGAAAAGGTATGAGCACTCTTATCTCCCCAGCTGTTGGTTAAATAGTATCACTACTGTTCTTCTGCATGAATGGCTTTGACATCAAATAACCCAGGGAGGTTGATATGCCATTAATAATAGAAACGTATTTTGGACAAATTTGGAGGTAGTAGTGTAATGACTAAAAGTTCTGTACTGCAGCCACGAAAGAAGCAAATTCGAGTTCCAGTCGCTATTACGTTCACTTTTGGACTAATACTCTTGAGAACGGTGAGAACCTCATTATCTCCTGAGGTACAGGTTAAATCGTATCTCTTGTTCTTCTACAGGAATAGCTTTTGCATTAAATAACCCACGAAGGTCGACATGCCATTAAACTAAGCAATCAAACAAAATGAAATATGTAGCTTGGAGTGGGGTTGGTTTTAACATGTCATTTGCTTTCCTTTATTAAAATCATAACGCTTTTAATAAAATTAATTTCCTTCCAAAACTTTATTTTCTGCTTCGCAAAGATTGGAGGAGTCGTCATCGAACGTTCAAAAAGCAAAGTCATAATGAACCTTTGGCCGCCACCAGCCAGTTATACCTGTGGTAACTTTTCTGACACTTCTCTGTCGAAAGGGTTGATGGGCTTCGCTTTTACGGTACATATTCGTACTGAAAACAGAAAGTGCCCAAGTCATACAGGGCACGGATTCTGAATAAGGGTCGAGCTGGATATCCCAGCAAGGGGAGAGCTAACAAAAAGGCCGACGAGCAACCCTTCCCTTTTTTCACCGGAGAAGCTAGAAAATGACGGAAGTGGCGGTATTTCAGGGCTGGTGCAAGCGACGACCCGAAAAAAATCGAAGCAGAAGAGAGCAACCCGCTACACAAAGGCAAAGAGGTAAAAGGTAAGGTCAATGAAGAGCGAGGCGAAAAGAGAGAGGGGCGTCGGAAAGGCGACTTCAGACAGCTTCCCTGAAAAATACGGGAAATATTCGCTTCTTCGCGGTGGAATTTTGAAAAAAATCCTGACTCCCACTGTGTCTTAGGATTTTTATACAATAACAAAAAGAGGCACTGTAAGGTCTTTAATTGAATTTCGTTTGTTTGATTTCTTTATTTAATTGCATATCAACTTTCATGGGTTATTTAATGCCAAAGACATCCTTGTGGAGAGACAGATGTAGGACTATTTAACCCATAACTATGGCGTATAGGTTTAAACGCAGTTTCTTCCATGCAGCGGTCGATACTGCTGTATGGATGCACCACTTGGAGGCTCACAAAATGGCTCGAGAAAAAGCTAGACGGCTATTACACAAGATTGCTGAGAGCAATATTGAATAAGTCCTGGCGGCAACACTCCACAAAGTACCAACTATATGGCCACCTGCCTCACATCACGAAAACTATCCAAGTTAGACGAACCAGACACGCAGGACACTGCTGGAGAAGCAGGGACGAGCTCATAAGTGATGTACTCCTATGGACCTCCACACATGGCCGGGCAAAAGCAGGACGACCTGCTAGAACATACATACAGCAGCTATGTGAGGATACGGGATGTTGCCCTGAAAACCTGCCTGAGGCGATGAACGATAGGGAAAAGTGGCGAGAGAGGGTCAGGGATATCCATGCTAGTGGCACGACATGATGATGATGATGATGATGATGATGATAGGTTTATACCTTTACCAAGGGTATTAGTCCAAAAGTGAATGTAATAGTAGAACTGAAAATCGAATTTGTTTTCTGTGATATCGCATTCCGACACGGTAGCCACAACACAACATTATCTTCCCTAGTAAATATGTGCATTCACTTGATGGACCAATTCAAGTTACTCATAAAATTGGGGAATGAACAATATTTAATAACGAGACTTTTCCTGCTTAAATACCCGTTTTGATGAAACACGAGTGTACAAGAATGCAAAAAAAAAAAAAAATGACAATTATCTTTTTTTAAAGAACAATTCTGAATTTATGAGAATAATGGCCTTGAAGTAAAAACATTAATATATTTTAATGAAATAATAACCGTAAAAAAATTACAAATTTAACTAAGAAAAAAAAATTGGAAATAAGATTTACTCGTCTTTAACAGGATGGAATAAACCTTGCCACTACTTATTTTCGATAAAGACACAGATTCTGATCGCCTAAGGGTACTTTCTGAAACTGGAAATTTTACTAAAATATACATTCAGGTCTATCATATATGGTAATCGAAAAATTTACAATAATTAAGTTGATTTATAGTCTAGTGGTTGTTTTTACGACATGTCAATCCTTGTTGGGTAACGCAGAAATTTGATTTTAATAGTTTCATGTATCCAAAAATCTAATGATTATTATCATTTATAAACAATATATAGCTTTATGTAAATATTCTTAACGTTCATGAATTAAATAAAGTTATATGGTTTCAAGTATCCCATCTAAGAATTTATACACAGTTTTATGGATTCAAGTATTTCTATGTAATCAAATCCAATACTAGTGATTTTCAAACATATCTATATGATCCATAGGTAGGAACCCAACAGGTACTATCATTTCCTATAAGAGTAAATCTGGAAGTGATGGAAACGAAGGGTGAGTCCACATTCCCCATTTTTTCAACTCCAGCTCAAAATCAGGAGACGCAGAAGTACCCCAAGTCAAACCTATCGATATCAAATAGAAAATTGAAGTCGACCAGAAACCATTTTTCCTTTTTTATGAGTCAAGTAATATTGTTGAAACTTATTAATAACCTTCACTCTAACTCACTTGCTGCTTACTAGTTTATGTACTTACCCACTGAATGGTCGGTTGGTTGGTTGGTAGGTTGGTTTATTTTACGGCCAATCAACCATTTTCGGGTTATTTAACGCTTTGCTGAATTTCAAGCAATTCAGTTTGTTATAATATAGTTTTTTGTTTACAAACACTAAAATGTCAAAACAGTTCAGTTGAGTGTCAAAACAGTTCTATTTCAAACAATTCAGTTAAGCATGAGTACACAATTTAGTTCTATTTAACCCATAGATAAGAGCCTATTAGGAGCTACCTCTTCGGGTCAAAATGGACCTGGGAGTGATGGAAATGAAGGGGTACTCCGCATTCCCCAAAGCTCAAGCGTTACTAGAACTTCACCATTAGATTGTTTAGAATCATATCTAGGATACTCGTTGGTGGAGGGAAGGTCTTACCCCTCCGCAGAGATACAAGTGGTGTATTCTACAGCCTCAGCCGACTGGGCAACCGAATTGTGGGATATGAATTGTTGGTTATGGATATACCCTAATTCACTCCTATAAATTGTTGAGAATTAATTCTTAGGTATGAATTGTCTATGGCTCCGAACGATTGGCTATGAATTTACTTGATCCTATTAAAATTATTTCAAGTGTACTTTTCTAATGCAAATAATTTATACACTGTTATGTCCCATTTGATAAGAATTATCATTCGGTTGCCAACAATTATATAGTTTCAAACATTCATATCCAATATTTATATATTTCAAACAAATCTAACTTAATTCTAACAGGTAATGCCACTCCAGGTACACGGGAGTAAAGGCCACGAAAAAGTACTCCACCGTCTCCACAGCTCTAGAGGGCGCAGAGTGAAGAAAAGTAATGTTCTCACAAGATACATCTTTTCAACTAAAGCGCAAAATAAAAAAGCAGAAGCACCTTCAAATCAAACCGTGGATTTTGAATAAAAGAGAAAAGTAGACAACAAGTTCTGTTACGACACCAAATAGAATTTTGCAAGGCTACGGTGTTCAAATAGGCATTAGTGCTGGTACGATCTCGACAGGCGTTTGTACTGCCACTACAACACATATACATTTATACCACTACAGCTTTCTGCTGACCATTTGTAGCACTACGACACTACATAGACATTTGTACCACCACTGTTCTATCGTGTCTATATGTGTTGCACTATTTCGTAAGTGTCAGTCAGACCTCGTGATAACCTTCACCGTGATGAAAAGAAGAAGTGACGAACACACAAAAAACATTGTCTTGGTTCGTTAATGCCAAGTTTATTTGCTACTTTAGTAGTCGTCGAGAAGAGAGAAACTGCGCCAACTAGACAAAAAGAAATAAAATGTCGTTAGGAAAGAGAGAGCAGGCACATTGAATTTATATTTCCCGTTTTCTGTTGTTGTTTTTACACGTGCTTGCTCACTGGTTCCGTCTTCACAGCTCCGCGTCTGGCGTGCAATTTCTTTTTTGGAGCTCATCCCCAAATGAGGACGGCAAATTTCGGCCATTTTCACACCGTCGTCGCTGGTTTCAACTGCCGTCTTTACATCGTCACGTTCTGCAGCCAACTGTCGTCTTTACATCGTCGCGTCTCGCCGTCAACTGTCTTCTCTTTCTCTTTTCTATTTCGCGTCCACCCTCTTAACGGTTTTTCCGTTTGAGTTTCTTCCAGCCAACCAGAACCTGTCGCCGATTCGCTGCCGATACGTTTCTATTTTTAACTTGGGTACCTGATGCTATGATGATCTGGATTTTGGGAACCTACCTCTTTCTCTCTCTCTCTCTCTATCATTCGTTTCCCCTTTTTCATATATGTTACTTTCTTTTCCACCCTCCGGTGGTGGACCAGTAAATCTAGTTAGGAAACAACTCACGATCAACCGTAGTCTCTAATTATTTTACAAATGTATTTTCCTTTAGTTGAGTGATTTTTACGGCATATCAATCCGACTAGGGTTATCTTATGCCTTGAGGTTCATAAACAGAGTTTATAACATGTTTTGTGCAGTTCCTAAAAAGCTTTTTGTACACGGTCCAATCGAATACAAATATTTTTTTAAATATATCTATTTGAGCCATAGATGGGAGCCTCACAGGTATAAATGTGATGTGTCAAAGTGGATGTGTAAGTAATGGTAAAATAGGGTATATTCCTCATTGCAAAGACCTCCAGAACCGGAACCTCGCCATCAAATACTCAAAACACACTCTTTATGTCGGTATGTCCTACTCCTCTGCAGAGAATGTAAGCAGCGAATTCAAATTGCTGCTGGCACCGTTTTACATAATAGACTGGTGATATCTATTTTTGACATAGAGGGTAACATTTAGATTAGATCCTGAGTTGTTAAGATAAATCCGGAATGGAAAGATATTGGAAATTCTACCATTTGATGGACAGTCGTTAAACTCCGGGTCAATCTAAGACCTCGCATCTCATTGGATTCTTTCATACAGGTGACCAAAACAGCTTTGGAATTAAAATAAGTCAATTAGAGAGAAACACCCGAACTGAGCGGTCGAACAACCCATCATACTCTATAACATCCCGTTTAGGCCAAACAGGTAATGAGATAAAAGTCAGAAGATGAAATTAAGGTCACATTGTCATTCCTCAGCAAGAATAAAGATGGTAACCCAAATGATACCAAGACAGCCAGAGGTAACAAACAGAGGAGATATTAAGTAAAGTGAAAAACAAACTGAAGAGAAATAAGAAGATGGGGACTGACGAATCATAGAAAAATGGCCCACACAATCATATAACTAAAATGGCCCACACAATCATATAACTAAAATGGCCCACACAATCATATAACTAAACGTTTCCGTTTTTGACAACTATGTCAACGTATAATACTAGCTGTTATTTACTAAGATTAGTTCCGTTTAGAAAAACATCTTAAATATGGGAAAGTCTCCGTAACGCAGTGGCTAAACGTCAGGACTGTGACATTGTGGTAAAGTTCGAACTCCAATCGAGCTATTGCGTTCACTTTCGGGTAAATGTTACATAGCCATGATATGGCTACGCGAAACGTACATGTAATGTCCATAACATATATACATAGAACATTGGAATCTCGGAACACGAAAAACACTTACGTCTTCTTAGTTCAGGTACGAAACTTTTTATTACCTTTGAGTTTAAAGGTTCTTCGACATAAGGAGAGAGATACACATTCTTTCTATTCTAGCTTTTTCATCTGCCCGCCCCCAACACGTGTGGCACCCGCCAGAAGGCCACTGGCCCGTCTTCGGCGAGCAAGCGAAAGTCAACCGTCTTCTCCTGAGGCAGGACTCAACTCATCTCACTGACTTTTTCAAAATCCCCAAAATCCTCTGCACGCTTCCAGTGCGTGACGTCACCCGCACTCTGTAAACCCGTTTCCCATCTGGGCTATTGTGATATCTCTGAGTGACACGTCCGCTTCGCCCGCCCGTGCTCGTGAACACCTGCGTTAATGTTGCACCTAAGTAACCCATGCACTGAGCCGAAAGGTTCTCAGCCTAACAAAACCCGAAGGCATAAAACTAAATCCCTCGGCCATTATATTACATAAATACTCTTTGGGAAATTCGGAATCCTCCTTTAATCCGTCCCGCTATGGATTAAATACAATCACTACTATTCTACAATCAAGATGGTTTTGGCATTAGATAAGCTGCGAAGGTTAATATGCCATTAAACAAAGAAGAAACAGAACAAAAGAATAGTCTTTTTTAGTCATTTGAATATATCCAATATATTATTATATTAGTGATATTAAAATAGGGGCAATAATACACACACACATACACACATATATATATATATATTATTTTATAGTATTGAATTAATTTAGAGGGCTATTCCAATGCGAAAGAATAATTATTTGAGTCTAAATAATTTCAAAGTAAAACTTCATCGTCAGAGACCCTTTTTTTTTTTTTTATAAATGAACACGTTAGAGGTTTAAACATCCCACGTGGTACTATGGTCAAAACACCTAATATGGCATTCTAACACTCCACGTAATACCATGTTTAAAACGTTCAAAAAAATTTGAACCTCCAACATCGTGTTCATTCATAAAAAATAGTGGTGACGATGAAGTTTTACTTTGAAATTAATTAGACTCAAATAATTATTATTCGGCATTGAAATAGCCCTCCAAATTAATTCAATGCAATAAAATAAGATTATTTGAGCGATGCTTCAAGAAAATTACAAAATACTTATATATATATATATGTGTGTGTGTGTGTGTGTGTGTGTGTGTGTGTATGTGCGTATGTATGGTGCGTGTGTGGGGTTGATTGGTTGGTTGGTTGGGTTTTATGGCATATCAATCTTTGTAGGTCATTTAATGAAAAAATCCATTTTTATGTAAACAAACAGTTCTATTTCAAACAATTCAGTTTAACATGAATTCACAGTTTCATTGTCAAAAATATTTCTATTTCAAGCTATTCAGTTGAGTCAAACAGTTCTAATTCAGCTAATTCAGTTTAGTATAAGTACAGATTTTGTTTACACACAGTTAAATGTCAAAACAGTTTTATGTTAAGCAATTCAGTTTAGTGTAAATACAGTTTCAATGTCAAAAAACCGTTCTATTTCTAATAATTCAGTTTAGTATAAGCACGCTGTTTAAATGAAAATACGGTTTAATTGTCTAAAACATTTCTATTTCAAGCTATTCAGTTTAATCAAACAGTTCAGTTTAGCATAATAATGCCGTTAGTTCTATTTAACCCATAGATAGGGCCCTATCAGGTGCTACCACGCCGGGCCAAAGTGGACCTGGGAGCAATGGCAATGAAGGGGTGGTCCGTATTCCCCAAAGCCCTAGCATTACTGGAACCTCACTATCAGATTGTTTAGTGTCATATCTAGGACACTCATTGGGGACTCTTAGCCCTCTCCAGAGGTGCAGTCGGTGTAGTCTACAGCTCTAGCCGACTGGGCAATGTGTGTGGTGTGTGGTCGGGGTATACTTATTTATGACCGATACTGTACATAGATCAAAAGTGAATATTCACTAATGAAAATGGGGGGGGTTGTAGAATACACCGATTGCATCTCTGCAGAGGGGTAAGACTTCCCAAAGGAGGGTCCTCGATATGACACTAAGCAATCTGATGGTGAGGTTCCAGTAATGCTGGAACTTGTGAGAATTCAGAGTACCTCTTCATTGCCATCCCACCCAGGTCCACTCTAGCCCTTAGTGGCAGCACATGATAGGGTCTTATCTATAAGTCATATGGAACTGTTTCACATTTAAACTGAGTGCAGACAAATGACTTATGCAAAACTGAATTGTTTGAAATAGAACTGTTTGATCATTTAACTGTATTAACAAATGACTGATATTCAATTGAATAATTAGTAATACATATCAATACTTAGAACTATTTCACTGTGTGCAAACAAATGAACAGAATAATTAATGTTGAATAGCAATCCTGCACTGTGAGCAAACATGATTAATATTGAATTGAATTATATATTGTCCAAGTGGGGAGAGTGTTCGCCAATGGTCTGAGAGACCTGGGTTCAATCCCAAGTCGCGTCATATCAAAGACTTTAAAAATGGTACTTGATACTTCCTAGTTTAACACTCAACAATATAAGGTATGTATCAAAGGTAAAGCGGAGCAATCCAGGGAAAGGAGTAGCGCCCTTCCCTACACCTTGGTGTAGTAGCTATAGAAAAAGGAGCCTTCTTGTCGCCCTCGATTACGGTCGCCAACTTACTTATATATGTATGTATATAAGCATGTTTGATTAAATAATAAAGTGACTTTTTCTCTATGTAATTTTATTAAGATCCTTTCAAGTTTCCTGATAAGTGTCTTAGTTTTCAGGTTGGAATTGGTGGATGAATTTCTTGAAGAACTTTTTTTTAATATTCAAAATTTCTTTATAGTATTCTAGTTTTGTTGGTAGCGTTCTGTTTTTTAAATTCATCAGCAAACCAGTTTTATCCAAGTCTGCGTTTACGTAATTTTGTTATGTTAGAAAAAAAACACACTTTCAAAAACTCTTTAAGAAAACACACTTTATACATGCAAGCAGCCCCTGATGAGAGCCTATGATAGGTCTGAAAGCGCTCGGGACAATTTTGGTAAATTCATCCACTAATTCCAACCTGAAAGCAAGAGACTTATTAGGAAACATGAAAGGATCTAAATAAAATTAAATGAAATAAAATTAAATGTCTTTATTATTTAATCAAACATTCTTAAATGAAAGACTGCTGCCCAACTACATACACACACACACACACACACAATCTCGCACACACACACATATACATCTCTCTCTCTCTCTCTCTATATATATATATATATATATAACAGCATTTTAACATTGCCTGTCAGAGCCTTCAGTTATAGTGCCTCCCTACCCAGTAAGGAAACGAATGCGACTTCATCGAAATCTCCGTTAGAGGTGAGGTGCTCCCTGGAGATGGATCTTCTTTAGACCGTTGTACGGCGATAGTAAATTTAGGGTAAGCACGAAATAGACGACGCGTGCAAGAATGTGAACCGCCGGTATTTCCGGTGCTATGCATTGATAGGTTCCTCTTGAGGTTGACGAGAGGGGGTAGCGGTGGAGCCGCCAGCCATCATTAGGATCGATTCATTTGCATAATAGTGTCATTGCGACCTTTGGCAAGATCACGACTTCTTAAACCTAATCAGCTATACGCGTATCATCGCTATATAAGTAATTTGATTTTCTATTTTTTTTCTTTTTTCTTTTTTCTTACAGATTCTACGTTCTTTTTCCTTTCTAAATCTATGTGTGCGTTCATACGTGTATATGTATTATATTTCTTTGCCTTTTTTTATTTATTATTTTGAATTGTTTTTTTAAAACTATTTTGTGGATTCTCTCTTATAAATTATTTATTTGTTGCAATTCTTTTCGATTTTTTTAAATCTCTTTTTTCTTTTCAAACTTTTCATTTCCTATTGTTCTTTATTATTCTCTCCGGTTCTTTCTTTCTTTCTTTCTTTCTTCTACTTTTTTCTCTTTTACTTTAGATCTTTCTTGCTTTTATTTAAGAAATTGTTGATTTTTTAAATTATCATTATTTCGTGTTCTCTTACTTATAAGTTTTTTTTCTTACTTCTTTCTTTCTTCTTTGATATTTCGTTCTTTTAATAATTGTTCTTTCTTTCTTTTTCCTTTCTTTCTTTCTTGCTTCAGATTGGCTGCTTTCTTTCTTTCTTTCTTTCTTTCTTTCTTTCTTTCTTTCTACTTTTTTCTTTTTTATCAAAACTATCATAATTTCCTTTTTTCATCTTATGAATTCTTTCTTTCTTTCTTTCTTTCTTCAGATTGGTTGCTTCTTTCTTTCTTTCTTTCTTTCTTTCTTTCTTCGGGAATTCTTTTTATAATACTCCTTACTCCATTCGCAATACTGCCCTCTTTTACCAATGTTTATTCAGCTTCTATAAAATAATTAGCGTAGTACATCTTACGAGTTATATCTTCTTTGTTTGTATTTGTATTTCTTTCTTTTTTTCTTTTTTTCTTTCTTTCTTTCTTTCTTTCTTCTTTTTATTTAGATCTTTCTTTTTTTTTTTATTAAAACTATTGCTGCTTATTAATCCATCTTTTTTTCTTTTTTAACTTATAAATTATTTCTTTCTTTTCTTTCTTTTCTTTTTCTTTTCATTTTGTCTTTTCATATATTCCTTCTTCACTTTCTTTCAATTTTCCAGACAGTTCTATATCTCTTTTATAACTTTATTCTCTCTCTCTCTCTCTCTCTCTTCTTTCTTTCTTATTCTTTTATTATTTTCATTTTTTTGTGTTTTTTCTTTTTATTATTTCGTTTTTGTCTCCAATACATTTTCCCTTTTTACATTTGCATCATCGCAATTTATTTATTTGTTTTTTTACTCGTTTCTTTCTATCTTGTCTTTCGTCACAAAATCACTCTTTCATACCTGCTTTCATTTTATCTTTTGCTTTGAAATATATTTTTTCCTTTTATCAATACATAAATTCCATTTCTTTGGTTTCTGTCCAATATTTTTTATTCGTTTATTCATTATTTATTTACTTTCATCAAATCCTTTATTTTCATTTTTATTTCATTTTAAATGTGAATTAATTCTTTTTATACAACTTAGATTACTCTTCAAGTTACATTTTCAGAGCATGCCATGAGATGCAATGGTTAGCTTGCTAGATTAGTAGACTATTAGCAGGGAGTTCGATTAAAATTGGCGTTTCCATACCCTTGACTAAGTGCCACGACTAAGTTTAGTAAAATACTATGTTGCCGTATAAGCTCTTATTTCGATTTTTCTCATTGGGTGCCCCATTCATGCGGCCTTGTGCTACATCTAAGCAAAAAAGCTTAGTAAATTACCTCTTATTTCGATTTTTTTCTTTTCGCTATCTTTCTTTTTTTCCACTGGTAATGTAATTTCTTTCTTTCTTTCTTTTCATACGTAATCAAATCTATATCTTTCTTTCCACTCGTTATCTCATGTCCGACTATCTTTCTTTCTTTCTTTCTTTTAACAAGTAATATATAGTAGAAGTTTCCCTTCTTTCTTTCTTTGTTTCTTTCTTTCTTCAGGGAATTCTTTTGATCATATTTCTTTCTCCGTTTGCAATACTGCCCTCTTTTATCAATGTTCATTCAGTTTTCATAAAATGATTAGCGTTGCACAATATTAAACGTCCAAAATTATCGCTGATATTTTTATTGCCTTTCAAAGTTTTACTTTAAAGGAGCACAAGGCCGTATGAATGAGGCACCTAATAAGACTCAAACTCACTCGTGAATGTATACTAGTCTAGCTTGCTAACCATTACACCATCAGGGGAACCCTAGGAAAGGTATGTTGCAAAAAATGTAGAAAAGAAAATCTCTTCCTATTTATTTTATTATAAAATCATTTCGGATGCATTTTTATAGTAAAATATTTTACAATATCTTTATATTAATTATTGGGAAGTCCCTGTCTGTATGTCAGTCTGTCTTATGCCAAACGATGCCTATGGCGTATTAGTTGTTTTTATGCATATGTATTTTTTGTTTAAAATATACCTAGATTGATTTTAGAATATTTTCAGCGTCTGTGGACCCCCACACATGGCCGGGCAAAAGCAGGACGGCCAGCACGAACATACATTCGGCAACTATGTGAGGATACGGGATGTTGTCCGGAAGACCTGCCTGAGGCGATGAACGATAGGGAAAAGTGGCGAGAGAGGGTAAGGGATATCCGTGCTACCAGCACGACATGATGATGATGATGATGATATTATTACTTAGGAAGAGCTTGTCTGCCTGTCCCTACATCGACGGCCTAACAGTTTGATGCAAAGATACTAAATTTGGTAGATATACTTACTGAAACCGCTGAAAGACTTTAATACGCATATATAAAAATACTTGTTTTTCATGTAGAAAGAGCCCTCTTTCGTCTTCATGATAGCTGGTTGTGTTTTCGAGCATCTTAACTCTTGTAGATTAGGTGAGTGTCCTCGTAGTGTAATGGTTTAAGCAATGGACAGTGGGATTGTAAACAGCGAGTTCGAACTCCAGTTTCGCTATTACGTTCCCTTTCGGACAATTACCCTTTGGGGAAAGGTATGATCCTCCCAGCTGTGGGTTAAACAGTACCACTACTAATCTTCTAGAAGGATGGCTTTGACATTAACTAACCTACAAAGGTTTATATGCCATTAAACGGGTGCCCGTGGTGTAATGGCTATCGTCGCAGGATATGGACACGGCGATTGCATTTCACATAGCACTGATACCCTTGGGAAAGGTATGAATCCAAATATTCTCCCTCCAGCTATGGGTAAATAGTAGGGTAGACTAGGTTCTTCAGCTTTGGTTAGGCAACTAGTCTAGGAGAAAGAAAACTCTGAATTCAAACCTGTTAAACTCCGCTTAAAAATTGACCTTGTGTCATATCCTGCCCGAGCGGATGGGTTGGTAAATATGGATATGCCTTTAAACAAAGAAACCAAATCAAACCTTGTTGGTTATTTAATGCCAAATCCTGTTTAAACTTATGTAATATATATATATATATATATATATATATATATATATATATATATATATATATATATTGTACCATAGCCAGATACGGATATGCGAAATGGACATATAACGTTCATATATATATATAACATAGAACATAGGAATCTCGAAACACGAAAAACACTTACAGCTTCTTAGTTCAGGTACGAAACTTTTTATTACCTTTGAGTTTAAAGGTTCTTCGACATAAGGAGAGAGATACACATTCTTTCTATTCTGGCTTTTTCATCTGCCCCCCCCATCTTGTGTGACACCTGCCCAAGGCCTCCGCGAGCAAGCGAAAGTCAACCGTCTTCTCCTGAGGCAGGACTCAACTCACAAAATCCTCCGCGCGTGCACTTCCAATGCATGACGTCATTCCCATCCACTGGTCAAGCTTTCTATCAGATTTTTATTTTGACATATATAAACAACACATCCTCCCCGTGCGTTCGTTAACACCTGCACTCAAGTTTGCACCTAACTAACCCATGTGCTGAGCCGAAAGGTTCTCAGCCTAACTAGGCATAAAACGAAATCCCTCGGCCATTATATTACAATATGATTTGTAAACGAGTAGTTTGTACGTAACAATTCTTAAAGGGGACAGAGCTCATTTATATAGAACACAGTTAAATGGTTTCAAGAATAACTATCAAGCAATAATAATTTTATTTGCACGCAGTTAAATGGTTTCATTATTGATATTTAGTACTAGTAATTCTATTCAACATTGATGGTTTCAAGGGCCCGTTGGGTAGTGTAATGGTTAGCAAGCTCGGCTAGAAAACTTGCAAGAGTAAGTTCAAGTCTCATTGAGTGTCCCATTCATTCGATCTTGAGCCAAATCTCAGCAAAAAGCTTAGTAAATTACTACATTGATGGTTTCAAGTCTAGTAAATGATTAATCAGTTCTATTTGACCCATAAATGGACCCTAACAATTACTATCTCTCTGGGTCAGAGCGGACCTGTAAGTAATGGCAATGAAGTTTTACTCCACATTCCTCAAAGATCCAGGACTAGAGCTTCACCATTAAATAGTTTAGGATCATATTCATGATGGGGCTGATGGGGGAGGATTTTACGCAGCCATAGTATTTTAAGGTCCCAGCCGACTGAGTTGTCATTTGGAAGACGTAGCTTAAAAGAACGATAATGAGTGTAGAACAAAGTTTCTGTACTACGTAACTTGATTTACGGATTTTAAAATTCAAACATCGAAAAAAAAAAAATAAATAAAAGAAAGTAATGGTTGTAAACGTTAGGGTTACCGCAATGTGTAAAATAAATCTATCTATTCTTTATTTCGAGTTTGGTTTGGTTAATTGGGTTTTATGGCATATCAACCTTTGTAGGTTATTTAACGCCAAATCCATTTTTATGTAAATAATCTGTCCTATTTCAAACGATTCAGTTTAGCATAAGTACACAGTTTAATTGTCAAAAATATTTCCATTTCAAACTATTCAAGCAGTTATATGTAGCAATTAATTTAAGTGTAAATACAGTCAAAAAACAGTTCTATTTCAAATAATTCAATTAAGCATGGTCACGCAGTTTAAATGTAAGTAGGGTTAAATTGTAAAAAATATTTCTATTTCAAGCTATTCAGTTTACTCAAACAATTCATTTTAACATAAGTATGCTGTTAGTTCTATTTAACTCATTGATAGGACCCTATCAGGTGCCACCACTCCGGGCGAGAGTGGACCTGGGAGCGATGGAAATGAAGGGGTACTCCGCATTCCCCAAAGCTCCAGCACTGCTGGAATCTCACCATCAGATTGTTTAGTGTCATATGCAGGACACTCATGGGGGGGGTCGTACCCCTCTGCAGAGAAGCAGTCGGTGTAATCTACAGCCCCAGCCGACTGGGCAATCTTTATTTCGAATAGCAATAATTGAATTCTACTGATGGGCAAGTGGTATATTGAATAGTAAAAAAAAAAACTTTTATTTTCTCTGAATTTGAATATTTATAAAATCGAGATATCTCAGCGAATTTAAATTTAAGTGTTCTTGATGAAATTGTCGTCTGTGGAACTGCTTTTACCAATGAATCTGAGGTAAATGTTTTCCGTGATTTAGTTTTCTTTTTAATCCACGAAGTTTTAAGATCATGTACCGCCACTGCTTTGGAAATTTGAATCTGTATCCTAATTTTCATTGTTTTATCTCAACGTTTGGGTAGATATGTTCTTGGGCCTTCACAAGTGTAGGTTGTAGACTGTAGTAATTGAGAGATGTTCATACAGAATCAAAGAAAAATTAAATGTCCTCAGAATAAAGAAACTGAGTGGCAAAATCTCACACGCACACGCTAATATTTCAACACAAATACAAACACGTACGCATGCGCACGCACAAACAAGAAGAAGAAGAAGAAGTATGTGATCATGATGGTAAGAAGAAGAAGAAGAAGAAGAAGAAGAAGAAGAAGAAGAAGAAGAAGAAGAAGAAGAAGAAGAAGAAGATCATGATGGTAATAACGACAGAAAGAAAGAAAGAAAGAAAGAAAGAAAGAAAGAAGAAGAAGAAGAAGAAGAAGAAGAAGAAGAAGAAGAAGAAGAAGAAGAAGTTCATGATGGTAATAAAGACAGAAAGAAAGAAAGAAAGAAAGAAAGAAAGAAGAAGAAGAAGAAGAAGAAGAAGAAAATCATGAGGGAAAGAAAGAAAGAAAGAAGAAGAAGAAGAAGAAGAAGAAGAAGAAGAAGAAGAAGAAGAAGAAGAAGAAAATCATAATGGTAATAAAGAAATAAAGAAGAAGAAGAATTTGCATATAGTAATTGATATTCAAATTAAGTTAAAAGTGCCTGTTTGCCTCAGATTACCGCTGTTAAGTAGCCACGAACTAGAAGAGCACAAACATGTCAGAATTTAAGATTATGAATTTTAGCAAGCAGCTTTCGACCTAGCGCAGACTAAATAAATCTAGTTGAATAAACTGATCAGTACGTAGGTGTATGATCGCTAATGACCATCAGATATTCTATAAATTAATCAGAACTTAGATGTGTGCTCGTTAAGGGATATCAGTTATTCTAAGCATGTATTGGTTTTGTTCCAAACAAAGCAAATTTCAGTAAATAAAATCCATAGATGCATTTTTGTTCAAACGTATGTAAATTATTCATTCTCTAATTTGCTCACAAACGTAACGCTTGTTAAAACATACAAACAATAAAACTATATAGAAACTACACACGGATGCAGCGTTCTGTTTTGAACAAATCCTGAAAGCAACACTTTAAAGAACAGCAACTGTACGACCACTTAACTCATATCTTGCAAATCACGCATGATGTAGTAATTTATAAGCTTTTTGCTTAGATGTGGCACAGGGCCAAAGAAATGGGAGACCCATGAGACTCGGACTCACTCTTGCAGGTTTGTTAGTCAAGTTTGCTGAACATCACACTACACAAGGTACCCCACATCAAGTATGTAGTAATTTACAATGATATTTGCTTAGACGTGGCACAAAGCCGAATAAATTGGGCACCTAATTAGACACGGACTCACTCTTGCAGGTTTGTTAGTCAAACTTGAAAAACCATTACACTACACGAGGTTCCCAAAATCATGCATGTAGTAATATACAAAGCATTTTGGTAAGATGTGGCACGAGGCCGAACGAATTGGGCACCCAATGAGACACGGACTCACTCTTGCAGGTTTGTTAGTCAAACTTGAAAAACCATTACACTACACGAGGTTCCCAAAATCATGCATGTAGTAATATACAAAGCATTTTGGTAAGATGTGGCACGAGGCCGAACGAATTGGGCATCCAATGAGACACGGACTCACTCTTGCAGGTTTGTTAGTCAAACTTGAAAAACTATTACATCACGCGAGGTTCCCAAAATCATGCATATAAGACGAATAAGACAAGAAGGCCACTGCTGGTCAAGTAAGGACCAACTCATAATCGATGTTTTCCTGTGGTTACCTGCACATGGACATACCAGAGTCGGCCGATCTGCAAAAACCTACATTTATAAGTTCTACACGGACGGTGGATACCGTCTGGAGAACTTAACGAGAACAATGGACGATAGGGACGGATGAGGAATTAAAAGAATCTGTGCTGTCGGTGTGCCGAGATGATGACAATGATATTTTCACAAGTTCACTTTGACATGCTACTCGTCAAGCACGCTCCCATCTATACATACAAGTAAGTGTATAAAAGCGAAGCCAAAAGCAATTAGGCATCAGTTTACAAACACTTATATACTAGCACCCGTTACATTTATCAAGGTAATCGATTCTAGGTAATTGTAGAGAAAGAAAGGGTTTATTTATGTTAAAGCTCTTACACGTCTTAAAGAACAATCACTAAAAATGCTTGTCAGGCATTTGTTTATGAAACTGGTGCTTACTTGATTTATATTTATACATGTCACAAGTCAGATGCCAGCAATATCCCAATATGGACAATTATCCAGTCCTCATACCAGAATCATTAAACTGTTTATGAGAACATGTTGTTGAGAAACGTGCTAGACTGCAACATCGTAGTTTGGTTTGGTTTGGTTTGTTGGGCTTTATGGCATATTAACCTTTGTAGGTTATTTAACGCCAAATCGATTTTTATGTAAATAATCTGTTCTATTGAAAACAATTCAGTTTAGCATAAGTACACAGTTCAATTGTCAAGAACATTTCCATTTCAAACTATTCAAGCAGTTATATGTAATAATTCAGTTAAGTGTAAATACAGTTTTAATGTCGAAAAACTGTTCTATTTCAAATAATTCAGTTAAGCATAAGCACGCAGTTTAAATGTAAGTACGGTTTAATTGTCAAAAACATTTCTATTTAATGCAGTTCAGTTTACTCAAACAATTCATTTTAGCATAAGTATGCTGTTAGTTCTATTCAACCCATAGATAGGACCCTATCAGGTGCTACCACTCCGGGCCAGAGTGGACCTGGGAGCGATGGAAATGAAGGGGTACTCAGCATTCCCCAAAGCTCCAGCACTGCTGGAATCTCACCATCAGATTGTCTAGTGTCATATGCAGGACACTAGTTGGGGGGGGGTCTTACCCCTCTGCAGAGGTGCAGTCAGTGTATTTTATAGCCCCAGCCGACTGGGCAATGCAACATAGTAGTTAGCGAGTTCGAAGTTAAGTCGCGCAATTACTTTCACTTTCGACGAATACCCTTGGGAAAGGCATGAACCAGATTATTCCCCCAGCTATCGGTTTAATAGTACCACGACTGTTCTTCTATAAGAATAACTTTTTTATTAAATTACCCAAGAAGGTTGATGTACCATTAAACAAGGAACGCAAAAGCAAAACCATTTTCTGTTCATTTTATTAGCGTATTTCAGATACTTTTCGGCTTGAAAGCTAAATCTTTCAACAAGATTACGAACCAAAACGCACGACTGAATCAACTTGCCGTAGGGCTTAGAATACTCTGATAGTATCTCTGTCGGGGGTAAGCCCCTACCTAAAAAAAGAGTGCCTTAAATATGACATTAAACTGATAGTGACGCTCCAGTTCTGGAACTGTTCAGAGTGTAGGGTACCCATTCATGTTACGTTCCGCCCTCTGGTCAAACAAACGACAACACGGAATTTGTATATAACAATATATATTTATTTTTTCGACGGACGCTTGTGTGAAGAAGGAGCAGTCAGGAGAGGAATTAGGATCGTTCGTCGATGAGGCTTGAACTTTTCGATGTCAGGAGACGATGGCCGAGACAACGCACACTGCGTGACGACGAGAGAGGTTTCGTGAACAGCGGGATCTTTTTTTCTCTATCTTCTTCTGTTCAATTCGTCGGCCTTATATTACCTTCAAACTCCCACGCAGAGATAAAGACACGCCTCTACGCCTCTGCAATCTTCCCGATCTCAGGCGATTGGGATGTGTTACTTCCGCTCATTTGGAATGGCCTGTGTGATCGTCGTCGAGCGGAAATAACTGTCATGCAGTTCACAGGTCACTCTCTTCCGGTGCATCATTGAAGTGGGACCTTCACCTTGTCCCATATTATCAGCCGAGCTCACCTGCGCGCTTTCTTTCGATTATTGGCCATTGGGATGTGTCACATCCGCTATCTTCGGAATTGCAGGTGTGATCATCATCGAGCGGAAATAACTATCATGCAGTTCATAGGTCAATTTCTTCCGGCGCATTACTTTTTTTACGGCACAGTGAGAATTTTTACCTTGTCTCATATTGTGAGCCAAGCTGTATTTTACATTCATTGTTTTTACTCTCTGGTCTACTTTGACCCGGAGAGGTAGTACCTGTTACGGTTCCATCAATCGGTTAGATAGATGTATTTAAGAATATTTATATTCAATAGGACCATGTGCAAAAAAAGACCTCTTAAAAAACAATTACGCAATAAATATAAATATGAACGTACAATGAACGCAATTCACTAACCGTTTGGCATGATTTAACCATTGGTGGGTATTAGATAGCCTTCTTATTTCTTCTTATAATGGCCGACCGTCGTGATCGTTTCTTACTTCTGTGTTGTGATGAGGCCCACCTTTCTTTCTAACGGAAAAATCTCGGGTCGAGAACAAATAACAAGCTAAACCACATTTGAGTACATAGCTTTATTTTTTTCTATGACGTCCTTCTTACATTTTACCCTAGTAAATAACGCAGTCTGCCCTACTACGTACCTATAGCTGAGGCGAAAAAAATGAATCCATGGATTTCCTCGGAGCATTAGATCGATGTGAAAGGCAAACAGCCGCGTCTAAGTTTTGAATTTGGGTCTTCGATTCTGTTTCATACAACGTAAACCATGACACTAAGTGCGCCTCCATTTGAGAACCACGTAGAGTAACTTCAATAGTCAAGTCCATCTCTATTTGAAAATTTACATGCTTGAAAGATAAAATATGTGTAAGGGAACCCTGAAACTTTAAATATTTTGAAAGTCTTTTGAAAAAAAGAGTGGCCCAAAATTTCAAAATAATATTGTAAAAAAGCTTTTTTTGGTTGGTTGGTTCGATTGGTTTGATGGTTGGTTTCGCAGTAGTCTAAAATCTTCCGAATCATTTGTCCACGCTGTTGGTCGGACTGAAAATACACTGACCGTGTCATCTGAAGAGGGGTAGGATCCTCCCAAAAAGTGTGTCCTAGCTATGACACTAAACTGCATCTGATGGTGAGGCTTTTGTTCTGGAGATCTGAGGAGTGTTGAGTACCTGTTCGTTGTTATTGTTCCCAGCTCCACTCAGACCTGGAGTTGTAGTACTCGTAAGGGTACCATTTAATGTTTAAAAATAATTTGTATAAGATAAGAATATTTTGTATCATATAACTGTTTGTGAAAAAGAAACAACCACACGAAAACATAACTATAGATGTACAATGTATGCACTTCCCTAACCTCTACGTAAAAAAATGCTGATAGGTTGACAGGCTGTTAAATTCAATCAATCAATCTATCACATTCTTTCTAAGAAGGTAAAACACCTGATACTTAGTTGCAGTAACATGGGTAGCCAAGCTGTTATTGTCGTAGGAAATGAGCTCAGTGAGCAAAATTCAATTCCTGGTCAAAATTGTTTGGGTCTCACTGTGCACTAATACTCCTGGTAGATATGAATCCATCTATTCTCCATAGGTATAGGTAAATAGCAGAGGAGACTGGGGTGTTTATCTTTGGTATGGCAAACAGTATAAAATAAGGAAAGGCAGTAAATTCAAAACCAGCTATATAAAAAATGGCTTTGTGTTCTGGGATACAGCGCAGAGTAAAAACTATACTTTGTTGCAATTTAAAGGTTTCAAGTGTAAATGTAGTTCAAAATCATATAAAAGATGATATCAAAAAGATTTTCGAGGTGTGTCTGAAAAGTAAGGAGAATAGTGTCACAAACAATTTATTTCAAATACAAACAACAAACTACATAGTTTCTTCTTCAAAGTAACCTTCCTCGAGTTTGATACAGTTTTCCATGCTTCTGTGTACTGCTGGAAGGATTTTATTGGGATGTTCCTATGCTCTTTATGGCCTCCATACTTTCAAAACGGGTTCACTTGATGATCCCCCTCAGTTTAGGTGGGTAAAGAAAAAAGTCCCACAAAGCAAAATAAAGTGAATAGTGAGGTTGATCCAGTGCGGTAATGTTCCGCTTGACCAGGAACAGCAAAAAGCTAAGCCATCCCACTCCCATTACTTTTCAGATGTACACAAATATTTTGGTGATAATTTTTCAAACTCTTTTTTTATGTCCAGCTGATTTGCGTTCGTTCAAACAGCCAACAGACAATCGCTTCACAACACCTGCTCGACGTTGACCTCAGTCCGACTTGTTGAAAGCCTCCCGCTCCAGGAGTAATTTTTCACCTCCGTGTGCCCCTTTTTTATCCAATAGTGTCTCTCTAAATCATGAGTGTGTTACATGCTGTTTTCTCCATACGCTTGCTGAAGCATTTCAAGTGCTTTTGACGGGGTTTTCCCCAACCCAGTGCAACAATTTTCAGGTTTATTCGTTCCTTAGTGCTCATGGCAGACCGACCCTTAAGCAAAAGCTTGAGAAAAATACAATTGTTACAGAAAGCTGAGATTACAGTTATGTTCTCCCAAGATATCTTGTTAGCTGATAACACAAATCGCTTATCCCTACTGCCCCATTAGTTTTCTCAGCACACACAAACCTTTTTCAGACGAACTTCTTGTTTACTCCATAGAATAGACTTTTACAGACACTATCAAATTAAACCAAGAAATAATAGTAACATTGACATGAGGACCTCATACTACCAAGAGCTCCTGAACAAGAAACTCATCACCGAATGCGTTATATTTTAATATGCATGCTATATATTGACCCTAGACCGAGCCGTCAATCAAGAGATGCACCTGTGTAAATAAGCGGAAGAACAGCGGAAGCAGGTTAGCGTAAGACAATAATATAACCAGGTGCCCAGATGGTTCGATTCAGTTGGAGACAAGATGCCGAAGTGAGACCAGCTGCAGACAGAGGGCTTTGGGCGCTTAGTGACCCTCGGTTGAGCAACCCAACCCAAGCCAAGATGCGAAAGTAGTACTGCTATGGGCGAGGAAGAACTTGGGTCAATATTGCAGTCAGTCTACTGTCTCCAACTCATCTCTCACACACAACAAACATCTCCTGTTCGAAAATAAAGTGTGAGAGATTTATATAAAGAAGTGTATTCGTTCGTTATTGAAGTCGTCATTGCAGTTGTACGTGGCTATACAACACTCAGACACGTGATGAGAGCTGTTAAAAACTTCTTATTAGTAATTACAAACCAAATGAGACGTAACTCGTATTAGAATGAGTAATGTGTGCAAATACTTTTTCTACCGTTCTTTTTTATTAACATTTTACACTGCACTGTATGTTCCATTTAATTTGATATATATATATATATATATACACACACACATACACACACACACATATATATATATATATATATATATATATATATTATAACAGTGTTGGTGGTCACTATCTCACTTCATGGGTCTGTGGCTGACCAAATGCGGTATAATTTAGAGAGTGCTCAATATCTTTTATAGAGCTATATATATATATATATATATATATTTATATATATTCTCATGTCAGGAACATGGATTTCCCTGACTATCTCTCGCCATTCGTCTCTATCATCCATCGCTTCTGGCAAGTCTTCTAGGCTACGTCATGTGTCCGTACAGAGCTACTGTAGATACGTTCAACACTTGCACGTCTGTGAGAAAGGGTCTATAGGATAATGTCACTGATGAGTTCGTCTTTTCTTCTCCAGCAGTGTCCTGCATGTCTTGTTCGTCTTATTTAGATGGTTTTAGAGATGGGAGGTAAGTGGTCGTGTAGCTTCTGTTTTTTGGGATGTTGCTTCCAGAATTTGTCCAATATAGCTCGTACCATTCTTGTATTGTTTCCGTCTAGGTTTTAATCTATACTCTTTCTCAATATATATATACATATATATATAGATATATATATATATTGTCATCCATAGAGACTATTTCGTAGAGTCACAACTCTTCAGTGTGGCTATACACGCAGAACACTTCAAGCTGGGATTGAAGCCCGCCTACGATAGACTTAGTATCTTACAGCTCAGCCATTAGGCGACCTACGTTAACTCGGGAATTAAAAGTCATCAAGTATTAGCTTTCGTTTGCTTACATTTTGCGCATTCGGATACTGGAGTGCTCAATTCGTTAGAAGAGCTTTGCATTACGCGTTTGGCAGCCGTTAATTCCTACACCGGAGTGCTCAATCCCCCGGAGGGGAGTGTATATAGTATCATCCACTGACAGACTGTTTCTTTGTATCACAACACTTTCGTGTGGATAGACTCGTTGAACGCTTCTTGCTGGGATCGAAGCCCACCTACCTTTACGCACACACACACACATATATATATATATATATATATTGAGAGAGATTATGTAGTTTGGTATATTTTTAAATAAAGAATGCTTAAGATCGATGATAGACTTTATGTACATCTAAGTTCGTATACTGTTGGCACAGATGAGTTCCTGTGGGCTAATGGCTAAAGTGCTGTACTGTGGGGAATCGAAGTCTAACTCCAGTCGCACTATTACATTCACTTTCAGACTAATACCCTTAGGAAAAGTATTAATACCCCTTATTCCTCTAGCTATGGGTTAAATAATATAACTGTTGCTATTCTACAAGTGTTTCACTTATTTTATGTGTGTTGTTAATTTTATGAAGATATTTAAGTTTTTTTTTTTACCTGAAAAGCTACTTCATACTAGGATGAGTTAAAAGTTTTGCGATATTTTGTGAACATAAAGAACAATTCAACAGCTCCAGGCTTTTTGGCTAAGATGGTGAAGGTGACAAACTACACTGAACTGTGAAATGCTGAACTCACCAGATACTCTCTGAGTGTTACTCACCATATTTATCTCTATGACTTGGAACATAGACACATGCTTTTAGGCCTACCTGACCTGGCCTGATTATCAAGGTTCTTGCAATCCAAACAAAATATCTTGAGCCATCTTGTTACTGTACTGTACAGAATAACCCATGAGCCTTTATATGCAATTCAACGAAGAAACTTAATCAAAACTGGAAACGAGGCATGGATGTTGAAACGGTTCTCTTTTTAAGAAATAGACTCGGCAGCTCAAATTGAAATCCTGAGCAAGGTTGCTTGTGTGTCCATTTGTTGTATAATCACACAATAACCATGACCAACTATACAAGCACATAATATATATACATCTACATATGCATGCACATCTGTATGCAGAACACAACGACACAATAAAGACGAGCGACACAGTTCTTTTAGAAAAATATACCTCTCACTTTATTTGAAAGAGTTGTGTGTGAGAGGGAGTTGGAGACCGAACAGAACTGCAACATATTGACCCCCACTCTTATGGCCATCAGCGTTGTGTCTTCCTCGTTCTCCAGTGTTGCTCAACCGGAGGCCCGGGGGCCCAGCTCTCTACTGGGTGTTGGCTTTCTCTACCGCATTTTGTCACCAACTGATCTGGTCTCCAAAACTGGTCTGGTCTACAACTGGTCCGGTCTCCAAACTAACTGACTTCCTGTCTTCACCGAGTTATATAATAGTTCAACGCCCCCTTCTTCTTGTGGGCGTCACAATTGCACTCATTCAACCCATCCAAGGTCAAAGTTATAATTCTGATAGTCCTCGACCGGATGCACCTGCTATTTACATAGGTGCATTTCCTATTTTGACAGCCCAGCCGGGTCGTAGGTTAATATACAACACGTTTAACGGTAATGCTCTTGGGAAAGATATGTGTTTATCTCTTCTACCCACTGCTTCAGGTAAAATAGGGAGTCGATATCACTTGTTCCCAGCCAATTTTGGGATATACCTCACCTTGCTATTTCGAAAATTCTGATGCTCACCTCTGTAATATTTAACTCTTACGTATTCAAAATTTTACTGCAATTCATGTGAAACAAGACCCACCAAAATATTACCATACCCCATCAAAATATTACCATGTCCCACACGTGGGTCATGCGCTCTAAGTTAGGAATTAATGGTCTAGATGATTCAGTTTTAATAGAGCATTTAGGAGAAGGGAAACTGAAAACTTTCTGATGTTCAAAGAATCTGTACCATGTAAATAAGTATAGTAATGATCATCAGAAATTTGTATTATTTTTAGGATTTATTCATTTATTTTGTTCTTACATACGTGTATGTATCCAGCTTGATGCTTTCGTCAGAGAACATATATGACACAAAGTCTAGTTAACGGGGTATTCAATGAGACTTTTTCGTAGAGTATGTTTTACCTTAGGCTGCTTTCCACTTCATTTGCTTTTGATATTTGATACACTATGTATACACACTCAAAGAAAAAGAGAGGAGTGACCTTCATAAAAACCCATAATCAACTGAAAACTCTTCAAACTGCAAACACGGGGGATTTCATGACTCATTGAATACCCCATTAACAAAGCCTTGTGCCATATAAGTTTTCAGACAAAGATATTAAACTGGAAACATACACGTATTTAAGAACAAAATAAAGTAATAAATCCTTAAAAAATACAAATTTCTTCGTGAACCAACTTATATATATATATATATATATATATATATATATATATATATATATATAATACCTAAAAGAGCCAGAAACAAGTAGTTTCAGGCTCTTTTACACATTCTAGTTTGTTCTACATAGTGTATTAAGCACTTTTATGTATTAGCTTCGGTAATTCACTCAGGGTTTTTTTTCCTTTTGGCTAAGCATTGTGGAATGGGTTGATTATTTTCAAGCAGTACGAGTATTTTTGTCCTTTCTTTCTTTATTGATCATTTTTATGGAGATATCGGTTTGTAATATATATCTTTGTTTACAAAATGCATTATCTGTTTTTTTTTCACGCTAACAACGTTAATGAAATACTTATAAAAAAATAAAACATATATATATATGCATATGATTGTGTTTATACATTTGTGTAAGAGTGTGAATTATTGGTATTAACTGAACCCCTTCGAATTTCCACATACTCAGTAACACCCAAACGTCCGGAAACTTTGGATTAATTGCTCAATTGGAACGCCTGTTACTTTAAACAAGATTTACTTGGTTGTGTGCAAAAGTTCATAGAATTTTTTTTAAAAAGTAGACTCGATATCACGTTGAAAACACAGAAAACTTTTGACCACTACTTTATATATGTATATGTATATTGTATAGAATGAAACGTTTCATAGAAAAATTCTTTATATATATATATATATATATATATATATATATATATATATATATATATATATGGTACTCTAAATATTCATTTATACATGCAGTATTCTGGTCTGTAAATGTTCTGCTATGAGAACCTACTTGTCTATCTGCAGTCAGAACGTGTCTTTCCGTGATACAGGCAAGTAATATAGGTTTGCGTCTTTTTCTTTTCTTTCTTTCTTTTTTTTCTTTTAGTCTGTTGACGAAATTGCTTTTCTTTACTCTTTTAAAAAAAGTTATTTTCAAGTACATTTTATTTATTAAACAAGTCTTTATTTATCAAGAAAAAAGTGTAAAGCAAAGAGTCTTGTTACAGGTTCCAACACATGTCTTTGATAGTGAACAAGTATGGTTGGATTTCAATGAAGAATCCGTGCGGTTTAATATCAGCTTGGGACTACATCAGCTAGCCTCATGTACGCATGCGCAAAACCAATATGTTCGGCACAAAACGACAAAATTTAAAGATGTCCCATTTTTAGGTTTTATTCATTTTTTTTTTTTCATTTTGGTCATTTTTTTATGAGGGACGTATTTGTTGGTCGGAAATATTTAAAATAAGATGAAAAATGAAGAATAATTTTCGTTAAAGTGATAAAATGAAACGACTCAAAAGACAAACAAACCCGAAGAATATATTAAAATCTGTATAATGAGTCACACATTTTTTTTTGCTTCTGTCTAAATTTCTGATTGACAGATTGACTCTAACGGCATGTCAACCTGTCTAAGGATATTTTATGCCTGGGAGGTAAAGATTCGCGCTTATTGTACATCCTTATGTACAATTTTTCTGTCATTATTTTATTTATTTTTTTGTTATGGAATACGAAAAATTTTTTTATATAGATTTATTTTACCCAAAAGTGGTACACTAACAGGTTTGGTTTCATTTTTTTCTTTAATGGCATATAAACCTTAGTGGGTTATTTAATACCAAAGTAATCTTCGTAGAAGAATAGTTGGGATACTATTTAACGCATAACTGGGTGGATAAGGGGATTTATATCTTTTTTAAGGGCATTAGTCCGAAAGTAAACGCAATAGCACAACTGGAGTTCGAACGACATCTAGAGGTTAATTTTCAAACAGATCTATTTAACTCATACAATGGACCTTAACAAGTATTATCTCTCCTGGTCTGAGTCAACCGGGGAAAAATAGCATAGAAAGGGTAATCCACACTCCGTGGACCTCTAGAGCAAGAACGTCACTATTAGATGCATTTTAATATCATACCAAGGACACCCACATATAAAGGGGTCTTACTCCTCTGCAGAGGATACTGTTAGTATTTTCTAAGCCTCTCTGAGAGATTACCCATTCAAGAGTCAGTATTTTGAATGTCGACAGACAATTTACTAGCCAGGTCAACCCAGCCCGTTAGAAATATTTGCACAACATAATCTTCCTCCGCTTCCTTTCATCCAGTCGAAAATACTATTTCTTCCACAGTAAAAATATTTCTTATCTTATCAGTAAATCTCATAAAAGAGATTGACTGATTAATTTTAACGGCAAGTCAAACCGTCTAGGTTTATTTGATCTCTAGAGGTTAGGGAAATATGTTCATTGTACTTTTATATCTATATTTTTGTGCAGTGGTTACTTAAGAGTTATTTGCTCATAGTTATACGGTATTAAGGTTAGAGGCCTCTATGTTAATGCACACATGTTAATGCACACAAAACGGAATATATGTGCTATAATCAAACGGGGGACATCTCCACTCTAGAAGGAACCCCTCTTAAACTAGTAGACAAATTCACTTACCTAGGAAGCAGCGTCGAATCAACAGAAAAGGACATCGAAACCAGGTTAACGAAAGCATGGACAGCTATCAATAGGCTATCGATTATATGGAAATCAGACCTAACCAATAAAATGAAACGCAGTTTCTTCCAGGCAGCGGTCACATCGATACTGTTATATGGCTGCACTACATGTTATATGGCTGCACTTCCAATTACACAAGAATGCTACGTGCAATCTTGAACAAGTCCTGGCGGCAACACCCCACAAGACACCAACTGTACGGCCACCTGCCCCTAGACGAACCAGACATGCAGGACACTGCTGGAGAAGCAGGGACGAACTCATAAGAGATGTACTCTTATGGACCCCCACACATAGCCGTGCAAAAGCAGGACGACCAGAACAAACATACATTCAGCAGCTATGTGAGGATACGGGATGTTGTCCTGAAGACCTACCTAGGGTGACGAATGATAGGGAGGAGTGGCGAGATAGGGTCAGGGATATCCGTGCTACCAGCGTGATATGATGATGATGAAGGTTAGATTATTTGGCTTAATGACATATCAACCCTTAATATTTATTTAATGACAAATCCTATTTGCATATTTAATTTGTGAGGAAATATTTTGTCGGTAATATTTTTAAAGGTGCCAAAACTCATTTGTTTGCACATAGTTGAATGGTTTCAAGTATTATTATCTAATACTAATAATTCAATTTAATATTGATTAACAGTTCTACTTTACTAATTGATGGGTTGGTTGGCAAGTTTTTTTGTTTTACGGCGTATCAACCTTTTGTGGGTCATTTAACGCCGAATTAAATTTCGAACAATTCAGTTTAGTGTAAGTGTAGTGTTATTTTACAAACAGTTAAATGCCAAAACCGTTCTATTTTAGAAAATCCTGTTTAGCATACGTTCACAGTTTCAGTGTCAAAAACAGTTCTATTTCAAGCAGTTCAGTTTAGCATAAGTTCACTGTTTAGTTCTATTTGACCCATAGATCGGGTGCTACCACTCCGATCCAGAGTGGACCTGGGAACGATATCAACGAAGAGGTACTCCGCATTTCACAAAGCTCCGGCGTTACTAGAACTTCACCATCAGATTGTTTATTGTTATATCCAGGAAACTCGTTGGGAGGTCTTACCCCTCAGCAGAGAATAGTCGGGCAACCCATCGATGGGAGCTTAATAGGCACTAACATTCTGTGAGAGTGGAATGATAAAGGGGTACTTCACATTCCCCATAGCTCCAGGACTGAAACCTCACCATCAGATAGTTTACTGTCATATCCAGAACAGTCGTTGGGGTGGGGGTGTTACTCCTCTGTAGAGATGTCGGCTGGTGGGTATTATGATATCATGTATTTCTACCAAATATTTTGTACACTGTTGTATGGTGTTTAGTATTCCTATCAAACATGACTGGTCGATTGACTTTTACGGTATATCAACCCTTGTAAATTATTCATTTCCAAATCCTGTTTATACATATATGTCAAATATATAGGACTTATAAATGAATATTTTGTTAGTAACATTTTAAACAACCAAGATCTCATTCATTTGTACACAGTTAATTGGTGTCAACTATTAATTCTATTTAATATTTGTCCTTTGTTTACACACAGTGAAATGGTATTTGACTCACAGATAGGACCCTAACAGGTACTACCACTCCAGGTCAGGGTGAAACTGAGAGCAACGGCATGGAAAGAGTAGTCCATATTCCTCAAAGCTCTTGGGGTGAAGCCTCCCC